>JXCR01120076.1:0-73613 GCA_002079205.1 Phalaenopsis hybrid cultivar | reverse complement strand
TTTTGAATTTCTAATAGTGGGGTACCTTTTCTAGTTTTCTAAGACTAGTCAATAGGAAAGTCCTATGGCTAGACCTAGGCTACTAAAGAAATTTCTAGACCTCAACCAAAAGTGAGGTCAACATCCGCTCTCCACAAATTTTCCCTAAGACAAGCCTTCACAACTTTTATTTTTTCTTTACCCGAGCTGCTTCAATTGTAGTGTCAAGATATAAGTTGGACAAGTAGTAAGATGATGCACTCCCCAGCAGCTGATACCAATGGACTAGGCGGCATAGTTCCAAAGGGCTGAGGCTATCTAGCTTATCTTTAAAGCTCGCCGATCATAATGTGTCTGCAAGCTATGTGGCATGGGAATCAACCCTCAAAGCACGATCAAACCAGTCCTGCTGCATGTTAATAAGAGTGATGCGAGAGTCTCTTAAGAAAAACGCCTTGGGCCCTTCATCCTACATCAAGTTCAATCATTGTTACCTTAGAGGACCGAAGCTAAAGAAGAGCCAGCGCCACTCAACAAATCCTTCACCTTCATTATACGAGGCTCCTCAGGGGGCGGAGAACTACTTTTGGGCTTGATGCTAAGGCCCACATTACCATTGATCAGACACAGTCCTTATGGTCATAGTCTATATGTTCGGTTAAGCCCCAAAACTTCCCTTCTCCAGGTCAATATCTGGTTGGGACCATGTTCTTTGTTGGCCTCCAGATTTGGAGAGTCTGCAAGCTCTTCCCCTTTTATAAGGTCAATGAAGCCAGATTCGTCTGAATAAGAACCCTAATGAGCCCCAATCAACTCTTCCTACGTAGAAGAATTAACATAGATCTTAGGACAGAAGAAGTCTGAGCGTTGCCACCCCCTACGACATCTGTTTGAATGTAAGTTTTTTGTTCCATTAAAGTTAACTTGCCTGTTGATATCTATTGAATAACAAAAGTTGTTTCTAAAGTAGAAATAAGAATGTCTGAACATAGGGTCTTCCTCAAAGTTTCCTTTTCTCCTTATTTCACTGATTTCTTCCCCCTCAACTCTTTCATAAAAGCCTTAGCCGCTTTGTTGATCTGCCACTTTGACTCTTCAGCATCAGATGCAGCTCATAAGTTCCGAGCAATCTGACCGTACTTGCCCAAATTCAAAACCTTGTTTTCTATGCCCTCGCCGTTATACTAAATAATAGAAATATTCCTTCCCTTGACTGACAATGTCAAACCTCACATCTAGGGAGGAATCTTCAATCACTTGTACGACACAAGATGGACAAGTGTGAATCCCCCAGCACTTCTATGAAGCCAACGGGAAATTGTGCTCCCAGTTCTTGACTTTGTTCTCAAGAATGATCAAGCAGATCTTTCTATTTGAAGTAGAGTTCACGTAACTGTCTGGGTCAATCCTGAAGGAAAACACATGATAAAAAATCCCTTGTGACCAAGAATCTTCATCATGGAGTATTAAATAATGAAAGTCATTAGTGACTCTATGCAGTTCAACTTGAGCTAGGTCAGGGTAACACCGAGTGACTAATAATAGCTCAAAGCTCGCAAGAGAGAAGAAGCTGAAGACACTAAATAAAGTGGTCACGATACAAAAATAGTTGCTCTCCATAATCATCAACCACCCTATCATTCAAACATGGAGCCTCTAGCGCAATGTCACCCTTATTAACATCTCTTATAGAGCCTTAAAACTTTTTAGAGGACAAGACTGAGTGCTCTGATGCTGGCACTATCATAAATGTCTGGGGTGAGTATTTGAGAGCCATGCAAACGCTCAACAGAAGGAGGAAATGGAAGGTGACGACAAAAGACTACAGAAAGAAAAAGTGACATTATGAAGGAACTCCAACCTTATTTATAAAGCTCAAAGAAAAATTAAAGCGCTGACGCCCTCACCTCAGAAACACAAATCTCATGTCACATCACAAAAAAAAAAAAGAATAACTAAAATATTTACATAAATAAGAAAATGAAAATACAACAAACATAAATATATATTTTTCAGATAAGAAAAATTTTACAACTGACTCATTGTCCACATGTAGCAAAAACAACTCTTGCCTCAATAGTTCCATATACGAGACTCTAGCGCCTAACATAAATCTATCAACATTATTAAATTCGGCTTGGAATTGCGAGACTGAGCAAACCTTCCTCAAATCAACCAGGTCCTTTTGCAGATTCACAACATCCATTTGGACAGTATCAGTTTTGGTTCGACAGTTCGCCATCTCAATTAGGTAATTAAGAAGCTCGATTGACAGCTTCTCGGAGAAAGCATCAAGCTACACCTTCAAATCCTTTATGTTGGCTTCCAGTTGTGTTGCTCATGCACCTTTTGAGCTTCGGCTTCATGAACAAAGAAATTTATCATTTGGTCCATGTGGCGAACCACGAAGTCGGTCAACTCTCTCTCACTAATTGTTGATTGATTCTCCATAGTCTTCCTAAGAATTGGGGCTCGACCTTCAACAATCTTTAGTCAATTGGAGATATGAATCAGGTTAACTGCATAGTAAAAAAGAATCAAATTAAATAAATCATGGTCACTTCAATCCAATAAATCATGTAATTAAACCCATCATACCAAAGAGTTGATCCAACTTAGACCAGAGTAAAGATGAGAAACTCTCACCAGACATAAGAGCATTTGCAACCCTCATCCTCCGATCTAAGAAAGACCAGTTGCACCCATATCCCGTAGGGGTACACCTTCAGAGGTTCACCAAGCATCTTTGCCAACTTCACCAATGGACTGAATTGATGCTCCAACAGAAGAAGTGCTTGGTGGACCTTTTTCCGAATTTCGACAACCTAGGAGAACATCGCCAGACAATTTGTTCTTATCATCATCCTCACATGCACTCAAAGGTCCCTTCTTGAAGGTCAATTGCTTCACTCAATTCTTCATGGCAGGACTACTGCCCTCGGCATATGTTGCTTGGGCATTGACCGATCCACACTTAGGATGACGATGTTTTGTGAGAATGCTTGGATGATAGATATTACCAGCCTGAAGTCCCAATGCCTTCGTTAGGATGTCATTAGATGGATCACCAGATTGAACCTTTTTTATCACATGCCATCAGAGAGCCCTCTACCAAGGATGATCAAAGTTTTGGACAATGGAAAAGTATTGGAGCAAGGGTCATCAGTAACAACCTATTTATAAGATGACTTCGGATGAAAAATCAGAGAGTTTGATTAATAAATATTGATTACAATATAACAGGATTTAATGTGGAATTTAGTGTTGCATTTAATTTTTCTATTTATATTGCAGCTAACACTTTCAAAAAATAAGAAAATTATGGAATTAAATATGTATGGCAGTATCTCGACATCACAAATCTCAAGGAAAAAATGTACATATATGATAAGTATGACTCACGGTCATGTCACACAAGAGAATAGTCAAATGTTGATTAGTTTTCTCGAATGTCACATATTGATGTTGAGCCGAAGAACAAGGGACTTCAAAGGTCATAATAAGTTGTTCCCACAAGTTTATACGCCGACTAACACACATGGATGAACGAAGAATCAATTTACATCCGACTGAATGAAAGATATCTCAATGATAAGACGAATGAAGAACAACTCTACAACAAGATGAACAAAAGATGGCTCACCGCCAGATAAACTAAAGAGATGGATCGTATGATGATGCTGGTCACAGGTGAATTTAGTCTAGAGGTCTTTGTGTCGTCCTCATGTGACTCACCTAGTTGTCATCAAGCGAATGACTACGAACCGACGATCATAAATCATCACAATTGGCCAGCAAACTGTTTATTAATATATTTTTAATTATTTATGTATTGTACAAATGACCACGATACCATTATGTCACTGTGTAGGAGTGGGACATAATTGTAATCAAGTACTCGAGGTATCTCTTATACCTATACGAGACCATTTCATGAGATGAAAGTTAGATGCTCTATTTTTTAAGGTTCACTTGCTCTTTTTTTCATATCCTCTTTGAACCTCATGTTCTATTCCTTAGGCTTGATTCTACGGACACTTTTAAGTTCAAAATATATGTATGTAAATTTTCCTAATATCAAAACTAAAAATCTTATATTAAGGCAGATAATATCCAACTCAATCCTTGAGTAGGTAAATGTGAAATTTAAGGACTGTTTGGGGTAGTTGTAGGTTTTCAAAAAACTGTAGCGCAGAAGCTGCTGCAGATAACCCAGCTCGATATTTGTTTTTTGTAGTTTGAAAATAATTTTGTGGCAGTTGTTTCTAGATAAATGATCATTTTGTCTCTGTGCAGTAATATTGTTTGTAATAGAACTGTCATAGTAATATATTTGATACTTTATAAGTAAAAATCTATTTCATAATAGTATAATAAATAAGATATACACCTCACTTAACAGTGAGTATCATAATTACTAAAAAACTATTAAAATAACATTTAATAATATGATAATATTATTTTTAAAATGCATACGAAATATGTCACAGGTTGCGCCATCCTCTAAGAATACTATCCATTCTCAATCACTCTTGGTGGTGGAATCTATCAGACTGTGTGTCATTGAAAGAAGTCACACTTCTCCTTGATTATCCGCGAGCACCTATAGAACTATCTCTTATAGCTATGTGACAGATGTGATGTCAGCAGAGAAGTTTGAAGTTCATAATGACATAAAAATCTTCAGGAGGTCCCACAAATCCTAGATCTCATATTTCCTGAATAGTTTAAAAGACATTCCATTAGTCAAAACATAAGTAAAAATTGATAAAAGCAATAATTAATTGTGATTTTGTGCAGGGGTGAGGTCTCAGAGAACTCAATATACCAACCAACGCATTTGTCACTACAAGAAGAAAACAGAGCTTGTAAAAAAAGGGGCTCTCAGTTGTCTTTAACTCATGTAATGTTAAGCTCGTGTGTGTCACATATGCATATCACCAAAAAAGTTCATCCAAAGAAACCTCAAAAACCGTATTGCCAAAAAAAAAAGAGAAACTTGGTTACCTTCAATAGAATTTCACATGTGACACCAACTAATATCGACAAATAGTCAATCCAAAAGAACCCATAAGGTCTAACGTCTCATCACGGGCCTCTCAAACATACCAAAAGAAAAACAAATGAAATGCAAATGGAAGAAAAACACTTACAAAAAGGGTAAAAGGCCCAAATAATCAATATCAAATAAAGAAGGAAATAAAAAGAAACTAAATAAAATACAAATAATATTGAATAAAGTATAAATAATATAATAATAGTTACTCCAATCACCCTCCTACTATGGTATCTGTAATTTGTTCCCTCAACTATGTTATCTCGCTTGCACCTTCACCGTCTTTAATTCAGTTGGTGGAAGCATCATTCTCAAGCTATTAAAAAAATGTCCAAGATGTTACTCAAATGCCTCGGCAGGTGCATGCTTATGATCCATGTTCGCTCTACGGAAGTCGATATCATTGTAAGAAGGATGCCGCCAAATGAAATTGTGAAAATCCATCATGGCAATCACAATCTGCACATGTTTAGGATATGGGTAAAATGACATATCGCAGAGTATAACCTATTTTTTCTTCCAAACACCAAAGGTCTTCTCAATGACACAATGTGAGGAATGACTTTTATTAAATATTGTTTTTCTGCCTCGGGTTACATTGATTGCTCGCTCAAAGTCAGGTATGTGGTATATTATTTCAAGATATGGTTTTAAATACTCTCGCTGCAACAGATATCCAGTCTCAACCAAGTAGTATTTACCTAATATGCATTGCATGATTAATATTGAGGGAAAATTGAATTACGAGAGCAGCTAAGTTTCAAGCGAACCTGTGGGAGGATGTGGGAAGTTGTATTTGTTATTCTGTGTTGAAGCTTTAAAATTTCTATTATTGTGTGCACTAACCTCCCAACAAGCCATGACAAAAGTGAAGCACATGTTGAAGTTGCATACAACCATGACATTCTGAATCGGGGACCCGCAACGGCCGATGAATGCGATATTCTCATTATTTGGAACATGTGCATCAACTTGTGTTTTATCGATTGCTCCAATACAATTATGGAAAGACAATGATTGCTTACGTAATAACGTTGTTTATTTGAAAATTGAATGTAAAAAATTTAAGACATTACTTTAAAGAACGACATGTACCTTACATCGCATGAAATCTCTGTGGGGTCCATTCGAACGTAGGGTTTGCTGGTTTTATGACTTGTGCAGAAAAAACTCATAAATATCTTCAACCCCAATGAGAAATATCTGCAAATTGTTTCGAAGGAGTGTTGGAATCACTCAATTACTCCTTGCATTGATTATTTTTGTCATAATATATAGGGGGTTATCGCCAACACTTCTCGCGAAGTCGTCCTAGAAGAGTCATGAATTCCATGATTTTTGTGTAGTTCCTCCAACAAATAGTTGAATGTCGCTTGTGTCATATGGAAAATATTACTATATCTCATTGGATGGCCCGCAAGCAAATCCCTAACCCATTTGTCCCTAACATAGGTCGATGTCATGCAAGGGGAGCGACCTATATACGAGTTATAATATTCGTACATCAAGCATATTATAGCTTCAACTCTCCTTCTGTGTCTTTCCTTGGTTGCATCCATGCAGATTGGTATCGTACTGGCTACCATAGACATCAATGAATTAACTACAATTATATAAGGTTACATGCACACAATAAACATATAAGCCTCACTAAATAAGGCATGTCCCAAACAATTGAAATATCCATAGCAAAATGAAAAATGATACAGAAATATAAATATCCCAAGTAATAGTAAATAAAAAAAAAGTCTCTTAAATGCTCTTGTGATTATAAAAATGTTTTATGTACGCCGCCCTACGGTCATCTGGCATCTGACAAAAAAATCTCAACAGGTCGGATCTTCAAGCAACTCTATCGCAAATAAGTACAACGATAAATCCTAAAAATTTTTCCTAGTTGCATTCAAAATTTGCAGAACCTGGCCAACATAATTTGCTTGAGATGTGTGGTTTTCCGCTGCATGAAGCCACTAGTTGTGATATCTGGCTTCTAAGGAAAGCAGCTCAAACTTTTGTTTTTATTCTCAACCTGTGGACACTTAGAAAGGTAGGTGGACTTAAGTTCATGGAGGTCTAGGTCGGGGACTTTGGTAGAATCACCCAATTGGTTGGTTCCCAAGTTCTTGGGGGTGCCACCAAACCCTGTCTCACTAGACACACATGCATTGTTTCCCGTAGCAACCAAATCCAAACATTCGATCTGACTTCTCTTCCACCTTAGGATCGAGTCTGCTGATTTTAAATTTCTTTGCAGCGGGCACCACCTATAAATTCATAACATATATTTCAATTTAAAAATAAAATAAAATTGACCAAAATAGGAGACATGTCAAAAATGCTTAACTCAAGTCTTTCTGCCACTAGTCAGAAACATTAATGGTTCGCTTCATCGAATCTCACAATAGGCCTGTTGATTCTTATTCAATTTCTTCCAAATTTTTCAATCTTTCTTGAGCTGATCTTACTTGTTTTTTAATTGCATCCTATAGTATTCTTTATCTATACTTTACTTGACTTTTCTTATAATATTTTGTTACCCTTCCTTATTAAAATAGGTTGTAGGTCTATTTCCTGGATCAATCTCTTTGAGACAAAGGTTGCAAAATATTATTGTATTTTTTTGTCCCACATTAAGGGCATTCCAGCATCTTTGTCTTAATCATTTTATTACTATGATGAAAAAAATAAAGTTAAATAAATAAAAATGCAACAATATATACACATGTAAACACCACACACACTACACGCCATCACACACCAAAATAGCACATCCACACCACACACACCACCACCCCTCCCTAAACCCTCCACACTCCATCACACAACACAATAGCAAATCCACACCACCCACACCTCCCTAAACCCTCCAAATCTAACCAACCACAATAGCACATCCACACCATACATAGTACCACACGTCTATAAACCCTCCACACAACCAATCAACCACAATAGTGCATTCACACCACACACACCACCACAACTCCCTAAACCATCCACACAAACAACCAACCACAATAGCACATCCACACCGCATACACTACTACACACACCGCCACACCTCCCTAAACCCTCCACACACCCAACCAACCACAATAGCACATCCACACCACACACACCACCACACCTTCCTTTAAGAGAATTGTGAATCAAACTAGAAATATATTCAGAAATGTTTGAACAAGACTGTAAATGCTTCAAAGTGTTTCTAGAATCAAAAAATCCCAATTTAACAATAAAAAAAGAAGAAAAAAACAAGTACTACTAGTCCCATAGTTCTTGAAAAGAAAACTCTTATTATTAAATTTGCATAGGAGATAAGCTTCTGATTGATTGATAATAAGCAAGACAGCCTACCAGTAATACCCGATCAAACAAAGAGAAATAAGCATACAATATTATTTTAACAACAAGACAGAAGATCATTCATTCTTGCTAAACCAAAAAAGTCCATGACTACTAAAGAATTATTTGTCAAAACTGCACAATCTTGATAAAAATCATTAGAATTAAGAACTACAGAAGCATCATGCACAAAGTTTAAAGTATAATAACTTTGATGCTTTTTTTGTGAAATTTTAAAAGTTGAAGAACCTTTATGATTCATTTTTTTTTATGTATTTCATTGTGCTTCTCATCTTAAGTTGCATCATTCAACATCAAACTAGCATTGAAGCTTATGATTGAGCTATCATATTAACTCGATAGACACAATTTCCTCTGCCCCTATTGCTGCTCCACTATTACAGAATTCCTCAGCTTTACATAACAGACCATCTAACCCATCACCATCATTCCTCCCCTACGACCAACTCAAGGGCACCACCATCATCCCCACCATCGCCACCACCACTGACTCCATCACTACCATCCCCAACCCCTCCGACCACTTCGACACAACTTCCATCATCACTAGGAGGATCTTCTCCCCTTTTAGCTCTGTTACCTCCACCATCCTCATCATCCAAGTCACCATCATCACACTCAACACAATAACACCATTCACAGATGCAATTTTCACCACAAAAACAACACCCCAAAAACAAATCCAACACCCATCATAGCAATAACAAAAGGATTCATAAATGCAGTAAAAAATCGAACCCTATGAGGCTTCTTCTGCTTCTCAAATTCTCCCTCAAATATCAAACAAAACCAACACAAAATACCAACAGAAACATCAAAAACCGAAGCATCAATAGCCATCAAATGACATATGGCAAAAACCATAAACCAAATAATCTCAAAACATTGGTGCAAACTAATGCGGCTAACTCTCATAAAACCTCCAAGAAAAGATAGAGAAAGGGGATATCAAAGGAAGAAGCAGGCGTCCAGAATTAGAAGAAAAAGAAGACGTGCAAATGCAAGATGGTTAGGATAGAGGATGCAAGAGCTCCACGGGACGGTTAGGGCAAAAGACTGGGTAGATCGATACGCAAAGAGGGAAACGCTATAAAAATAGCGCGGCATTTTATAAAAGATAAGCACCCCACCAAACACCAAATTAAAAAAAAAAAAAGAGAAAATTTTAAGTCAGAACCTTTTTGACAGATTTACATACATACCACTCAAATCTTATGCAATTAATTTCACTTTTAAAATTTAAAATAGTAATTTTTTTTATGCGAGATAAAGGATTTGAGTGATATGAATGTAAAAAGGTAAAATTTAGGTGTTAGATGTCATTGCATATGAATTCGGTGGTATGCACGTAAATGTCCCATCTTTAAGTCAAAATAAATCTCAAAATCATTAAATTTTTTTCGAGATTAATGCAATATAATTTAAAATGAATGTATATATTTAATATTAATCTAAAAAAAAAATCAACAGCTTTGAGACTTGTCCAAATAGAAATTTGATGAGGACATCTAACCCAATTTTAGTTCATGCAAAAAACCGAAAACATAGGCCTTCAATGAAAAATACTTATAAAATAAATGAATAACAAGTCCATCTGAACCAAATTAATCATGAAATCATTCTGGCTTATTAAAATTCACTTCATCTTTCATAAAATACAGTCACCAAACCGCCCAACATATAACCACAACATTAAACACCAATTGATAAAATATGGAACATTTTTTAAAGCAAAAAATAACGAGTTATTCTACATAAAATACCAGCAAAACAGGCTTCAAATATTCTCAAAAACACTTAAATAAGTACAAAGATGAAACATAAAATTCATTCATGGAGTTAAAAATTTAAACTTTCCGTGAAAGAAAATAAGAAATCGCCAACTTAATAGGAGAAAAAGGACAGAAGCTTACTCGATATATTTCAGTTGTGTTTATGAGCTCTCATCTTCTTCTTCATGAGGCGCACAATTTCCTCAGGTCTGTGCCACCATGTACGAGTCAGCACAATACTTCGCATCAACGAGCCAGCGCTCTCCTCCGTCATATAAAAAAATTTATCATAAGCTCGCTTCCATTTATCCATCGCTTGTTTATGTCTTAGGCTCGGTACGTTGCAAGAATATATTTGATGTAGTGCCTGTTTGGGGCAACTTATAGGGTGCGGCGGCGTTCTGAAAAAGCTGCCTACCAGTTTGAATGTCGCATTCGGGTGGAAATTTTTTGTACCACGGCTTTCTAATATCGCCACTTCCTTCCTCGCTTCGCAAGCCGTCCACCCCCTGCATCCCGCGTATAATTTTTGCGAATAGGAAAGAATACCTGTGGTGCCCTCGATCCCTCGCCCTCGCCCATTCCAGAGAATCGCCTCACCTCCCTTGCCTCCCCCTTTCTAGTAGAATCGCAGCCTCGCTCTTTCTAGGAATCGCACCCTCGCCTCGCCCTTTCTTGCAGGAGAACTGTAGATCGACGAGCCCGAGAAATTCAATTTTGCTCCGATATCCCTCTCCTTCCTTCTCGCGAGCCCTAGCAATTCGATTTTCCTTTCCGATTCGTAAGGTATGCTTTCCCCTGCGATCCTTAGAAAGCTTCTCTTTTCTGTCGGTTTTTTTGGGAGGTGGAGATGCAAGCAATATTTTTTTTTAAACTTTTGATGTGATATATGAAATGAATGAATGATTTTTGGGTATATCCTAGCTTAAATTTGTGGCTTGAGAGTTACATCTATGAGAAAAGTGCATAAAAATATCTATTACTTTCTTGTTGTAAAATACATAAACGTTTGAGCTAATTTCATTAGAATTGAATACTGACTTGTAGCCAGTTTGCTAGGTAGCAATTGCTTATCTTCTTTGATGAAGTCATTGGCTTGGAGAGCCGCCGTTAGGCTGGATAGGTTTGTATTTTTGCATGGCGAGGAGATTATTGTTTTTCATTTCTATATTGTTGTTGATGGGTCTCATTAATGATTATTTCTGTGTTTTTGCTAAGGTAATTTTCAACTTCTAATTATTGTTTTACCATTCCTAATTATCATCAGAAAATCCTAAAGGCTTTGAATGCTATTTAACAAGAAAGGTATAAGATTATAGGAAAGTAAGGATGTGCATTCCTAGCACACACTTCTTAAGTATTAACATATCTCACACCTAAACTTTCATATTTACATATTTTGTGTTTTAAACCTATGCATAAATTGTGATAGAAAGTTTAGGATTTTCTGTTAGGAATTGTGTAAATTGTTTTATACAAATATGAAAGTTTAGGTGTGAGATATGTAAATACATAAGAATTGTGTGTCATGTATAAATTCCCCTTCAAAGCCTTTATTTTTGTTTTTTCATGATGGCTGTAAATCAAACTAATAAGTAAACACTTACATTTTCTTCCAATAGAACTGCCATTGTCTCGTGCATTTGCATGGTGAATATTTAATTTAAATTTGGAACAATATATAGGAGCACAACTAATAAGTAAACACTTACATTTACTTCTACTTTCTTTTCAGTACAATCACATAAAAGTTTGCTGGTACTAATGCTATTTATTAATTGAAGTTTAAAGGCAAAGTACTTTTTTTGTTACTTTTATGTCATTTTCCTTCATATATTATCACTCGACTGATTAAACAATATAAATTACTAAAATCAAAAGCATAACAGCTTTAGATAACCTTTTAAACATGATATTGTGCTATTCAAGATTTTATATTAGTTGCTTTCAAAAGAATTTTTAGGAGGCTAACCCAGGGGCAGACATTCGACAGGCTGAGCTATTTTCTAATTTGCTGTACTCAAACTCAATTTGATTTATTTCTTTATCTCCTAATTTAGTACAACTTTCTCCTATGGTTTGTTTGCTGAGAAATTTGCAGGTTTGTTTGTTGAGAAATTTGCATCATATTAATAAATTTTTTGTTGACTTAAAATATTTATTTGGTACTTATAAATTTTTTGTTGATATACAAATTTAAGTTCCTTATTGTGTCAACATGTCTAAGGCGAATGGAGGGGGTCCATCTGCTATGTGGGATAAAGAAGTAACAAATATTTTTTGTGATTTATGTATTAAGAAAATAGAACTAGAAATAAGGCTAACAACGTATTTTAACAAGGAAGGTTGGCAAAATATTGTGAGGAGGTTTAAAGAATTGACTGACAAGGATTACGACAGACTAAAATTCAAAAATAAATGGGACCAATTGAAGAAGGAATGGAAAATTTGGAAGGAACTCAAACATGAATGTACCGTTTTGGGTTGGTATCCCATTAACCGGACAATCGATGCCCTAGAGGAATAGTGGGTTGAGAAATTGGAGGTAATAAACCCACTATTATACTTTTATTTTGATTTACATTACTTATTTTTTCTCAAATAAACCTACTTAACCCCCTCCTCCATTTCAATGTCACAGGCAATGCGTCAGCAAAGCATAAGCAGTGCGGAATTGACCCGGACTTTGAAGAAAAACTTGACATAATGTTTAAAAGGGTAGTAGCGACAGAGAAAATTTGCATTCAACCCTAGTGAGATGGGTTTTGCAGACATACAAGATGACTTCCAAGTTTCTTCTAGAATGAGTGTACATATTTTTATGGATCTCCTGAACGAGTTATCTCTGTATCACGACCTCCAAGGTTCTTCTAGAACAACGAAAAGGGAGGTGTTGGCTATAAGAATATACATTCTGTCACAGAATGAATCCATTAGAGATGTAATTGAGAGATTTCAGCATTCAACGGAAACAATAAGCCGTTATTTCTCTAAAAGCATACAAGCACTTGTTAGCTTGATAGCTCAAATCATTAAACCAGAGGATCCATCATTTGCTAGTACTCAAGGGGAAATTGTCAATGATCCTTGTTACATGTCTTATTTCAAGGTAACCATTGGTTTCTTTACGTTACTTCCGAAATTCTATTTTTTTTCAAATGTTGTAAAACATAACTGCATAGGTGCAATTGGCGGTACTCACGTCGATGTCCGACTACCCAGCCAGGAAAGGTGGCGTACATTGGTCGTAGTGGTTTAACTACTCAAAATGTCATGGCGGTATGTGACTTCAACATGTGTTTCACTATTGTCATAGCGGGCTGGGAAGAGAGTGCACATTACAGTCAGATTTTCTCCTATGCAACTAGGAATAGATCACAGTGTTTTCCTCACCCGCCTTCAAGTATGATTTGATTTGTAAATATAATAGTTATATGTATTATTTTTCATTAACAATGTATTCCATAACAGGGAAATACTATTTGGTTGATGCTATATATCCTATGCAGAGGGGCTACTCAAAGCCATATCCAGATACTAGATACCATATTTCTGATTCTGAGCGAGCAAGTGACACCATCCGTGGCAGAAAATAAATGTTTAACAAACGTCACTCCTTTACGCGGAGTAATTGAAATAACATTTGGGGTTTGGAAGAAGAAACTGACCATCTTACTTGATATATTGTCGTATCCATTTCAAAAGCAGATGCATATTGTGGTGGCAACAATGACACTTAATAACTTCATCCGACAACATCCTTCACGTTTAGATACGGACTTTAGTATGACTGATAATAATGAAATGAATGTCTTTGAAGAACCATCAGCATTTGTGGTTGGGCCTTCAGTCCATGAGAATGAGATTGACTCTAAAGAATTTGGGGTTCATGACGCTGAGGGTATGGCTGAGATGACTGCTTTGAGGGAGTAAATCGCAGATGCTATCTATGGCAGTTGATCCACAAAGTGTTCTTCGTTTAACACTATAGGTTTAATTTCGTATGCGCGTCTTTTTGCTGTTTTTTTTTCAGGATCTAACAATTGTTTTTTTTTTTTTGTTTCTTCTAATACTCACGAGACTGTGAGCACTGCATGTTATCTTTTGAACTGATCTGTGATGATTTTTGGGTTCTGTATTATATATTTCTGTTCTCATTTCAGTTCTGTTGCAAACAGTTTAACCAAACAGGGGCAGAATAATCATTTATATAACAACTTCCACTAAGCTGTTCTAAATAAGTTGCCTCAAACAGCATTCCAGCTTATTCAGATTTTCAGAATAATCTGCTTATCAGCGGATTATTTATCGACAACTGTCCCAAACAGACCCGTAGTCTCGGGCGAGCTTAATTAGTTTTGCACCTTTGAATATGTAAAAATATACAGCAACAACAAAAAAAGAAGAAAAAAAATTGCATATTTACCACATAATTCTTACAGATTTACATGTCTAACACCTAAAGTTTAATGTTTATATTTATAATATATCGTACTATAAACCTATGCATAAAATGGTAGTATAAATGAAATTTTTTATGTGATGTTGAGTATTTGAGCGTTATGAATGTAAATATTAATTGTTAGGTGTTAGATATGTAAATATATGAGGATTGTGTTGTATGATTATGCAAATGCCCCAAAAGTAAATAAATTATCAATCCATAATCTGATAGAGAAGGAGAGGGTGGAATTGTTAAAGAGTCTCGCAATGTTTCAATGTTTCTGAAGGCAAACTACAGTTATTCTGATTGGATTTTGTGATGGGTTGTATAGTTTAGTAGTTATGTAATTGTAATAGGTAATTAATAAGTCAAAGTATTTGGAATTCCAATGAATGCTCACCATTGGAGGCGTAAGAAAGCAATTTTTGGAGTTGTTGGTATCTTTGAATCCGATGTTATCATGATGTCAATGATGGGGTTAAATCATATTCATGATATGATACCATACCGAACATAGCAATGATGGTTTCAAATTTAATACAAAAGCAAAAAGAAGATTTGCATATATACCACCCAAATTGTATGTATTTACATATCTAACACCTAAACTTCAATTTTAACAACTATGCATGAAAAGGAGTGTTTCTTATTTTAAAAGTTAAAAGAGTGGTATTCTTACCGTAAAAAGTGAAGTTTAGGTGTTAGATATTTAAATACATAGGAATTGGGTGTTATGCATGCAAAATGCCCAATGGGAGAAATTTACATGCCTAGCAAACAATTCTTATGTATTTACATATCTCAAATATAAACTTTCATATTTACATACATAACACTTTTTGTGCTTTAAACCTATACAAGAAAAGGTTATTTTACTTTTAAAAAGTGTGGTGCTATTTTTGCTTTGTTATTCAATATTTGAGTGCTATGTGCGTAAATATAAAAGTTTAGGTGCGAGATATGTATATACAAAAGAATTGTGTGATATGTATGTAAATGCCCCCAGAAATTAATGGTCTGCATCATTCAGTTAACTGTTCACAGACATAGCCAATTGGAAAGCCCCTTTGCTAACCAAATTAAGTATTTATCAAAGAAATAAATCATGTAAAAATGGAACAAGAAGATCTTTGTTAAACAGGCGTCTAAGATGCCATCTGTCTCATGCTCCGTTGAGACGATGTCGAGTCTGCCAAATAATTTGAAGACTTATGCAAGGAACAAGACTAAAAAGATAATTTAGTAATTTGTTAGTTAGTATTATGGGTTATAAATAGGGCTTAATATGTTTAGGGTTATATATGTGATTGTTGTCTTGAATCTTAGGGCTAAGATTTGGGAGAGAATTGCCTAACTCGTGAAATGTAGGTTCATTCTTTATGTCTTCGGAATTTTATCATTTGGATTTGATACCGGCGGAATAAAATCTATTAATGTATTCCTACTATCTGCTAAAATTTTTATTGTTCCTATCAGTCTAATAGTCGAGTTGATAAATGTAATCATATAATACTATCATGAGTGGTTTGCATGCATGCCACTAAATATTGTGTATTTACATATGAAACGATTAAGCCTTTATACTCAAAAATATAACACCATGATTTCTAAATGTCATAAAAAACGTATACATGAAAAGCTGTATTTTACTTTAAATAAGTTAATGGTAGTGGTACTTTTGTTGCTATCAAAAGATGAGGATGTCACATAAGTAAATATTAAAAAATTTAGTTATTAAATATGCAAATACACTGGAATTCATTGGTAAGTTTACAAATCCCCCCTCCCTTGTTAATACTACTGAACTAATGGGGAGAATAGTTAAGCTAAAAGAATATGCATGGGAAAAAGCATAAAAAACAACACAATTAGATGAGCTAATCACCTTGTTTTCATCCCTCGAGTTCCTTTTTCTTCCAAACAAGCACGTCTGAGCACATGTTTTGCGCTTTGGAAAACCGCAAACTATATTTAGAATTTTTCGATGCTCTAGTAGTTGAATAGGAGAAATACATAAAACTGCCATATGAACGAAGGTAACCTGAGATAAAGAGCATGTTCTGCAGATTCTCGTAATAGGGTGCCGAGATTCACAGAGGTATTGAATACATTATTCTGTGTACAGCTCATCCTTTATCGGAGTGCTGAGCAACTTAAATAAGAATAAAGGTATGGAACATGCCACAGATCATATAACAAAGTCCTAGTTTTGCATGATAACATCAAATGGTCGTCATATCAATATCATATATTTTTTTTTCAGAATGAAAAAGATTTATATCACATAAATATTACCTACCAGAAAATTAACTAGTTCACAGTGCTGTAAGTGAACCAACGCATCAGATGAATAACTCAAACTCAACTTGTTAAATACATGTTATGTTTTTTCGACTTAAGTAGCTAAATAAGTTTGAGAGCTATTTTAAAACTCAAAAGTTAAATGAGACAATTTTGAACGCAATTCAACTTATTTATTTGAGTTCGCGATTTGTGGTTCAACAAAAAGCTTGCTTGTACATCATTAATGTGGCTGCACAAATCTCGAGGAGATCCAATGAGTCACATGAGGGAAGCAGCAGAAGCGCAACCATTCATCATTATACTGGTCGGTCGAATTTTAGGCCGACCGAACAAACCTCTGACAGAACCAAGAAACGCCGCACGCATACGTTATGATTAATTGACCGAAGTTTGGCATTAGGAAAATCAATGGGATTCTAAGAGAGTTTCTTTTGCATAGACATATCGACCAAAGAAAGAGTGTCTGTCAGATTACGGTAAATACCCTTGCTTGACTGAGCAATCCTTCCCGAGTATGATGGGCCCTCACAACAATTTTTTTCGGATGAGACTACAAAAAATCAATCGGTAGATACTTTCGGTCGATCAAAGAAATACTAGGCAATCAGACAAGACAATTACGAATGTTAAATGATGTCAAATGTACTTAGAAAAGAAAATGGTGCCGCCGGTGGTTACAGGGTCAAAGTGTGTTTACGTTAGTTGCAAATAAGTAAATATGTAATGATTCTTAAATGACTTATAATGTTCCCATTAAATTGGGACAATCATGTAATTTATCATACTCTTCCTATGACTTATAAATAGAAATGTCATTTTAACGAAAGCAGATTATTAAACAATTTCCAAAATATTAAGTATTACTTGTGTCTTATTTTTCTCTTAGTCGCTTTCCTCTCATTCAGCCAATGCTCTATTCCTTGGGCGTGATCCATAGGACAATTTAGGATTCATCATCCTAAAATGTGTGGTGAGGTGAAGTCATGCCTTCAAGGAAAAGATGAACGTATCAAGGTGAAGGAACACGGCAAGGAGAAGCCTCTAACGTGGAGTCCTTCCTGGAATTCGTGCAACCAAAAATTCAAACTCCATTATAGAATGGTGAGCCAGATTGCAGAATGAACCAGCATGGTGCTTGAAGGGAGAGCGCAACCTCTCTCTCCCACAAACTCATCCACCAGCACCCGAACCTCATTATCAGTAGCCAGCTCAGACAGCCGAACATGTGAAAGTTCCAGTACTAAGATAGTGATGGACCCATGCCAAAAGGAAGACCGCAACTCGGACAATTGGAAATTAACCGCAATTTAAAGAATGCGTTCTCCCTCCATGTTGTTGATGCTGAGCCCCAAGATAAATTCAAAGTTCCCTCCTTGGAACCGTACAATGGTTGGAGCGACCCGACCGATCATGTTGCATCCCTTGAGTCGGCAATTTGCCTTCTCAAAATTTATGACGCGTTGAAATGTCGGCAGTTCTACACTACTCAGAGAGGTTCCGCTCTCAAATGGTTCAATGGGCTCCCTATTGAAATTATCAATTCCTTCGAAGAGTTCAAAAAACTATTTTTGCACAGTTCGGTAGTGCCCAAAAGCCCCGCAAGGATTCTACTCCTTGTGGCATGTAAAACACGGACCAAACAGAGCCCGCAGGCGTACGTTACAAGGTTCCAGAAAGAGATGCTCGAGATACAAAAACAAGAGCCGGCAGTTGACAAAGCCGCCCTGGGGAAAGGACAAAAAAGTCCATAGTTTAAGTACTTATTGCGTTTAAGGAAACCCGAAATATTAATTGCACTAATTGAGTTGGTTAAAGCCCACATCACGGCTGAAGAATAAATGAATTTGCCCATTACGAAAAGCAAGAAGTGGCCGACCATCGGGCAAGAAAGACTCTAGCGATGACAGATGGAGGGAGATGGATGGCCCTCGTCCGAAGCATGAAAGACGCCATTCTTCCCTCAAGGACAAGAAAGCCGATACAAACACATGTATATGCAGTCGATCGAATGGTCACTCTACGAGTGATCGTGGAACTTCAAAGCCCACACAGCTGAGAGTCTCGAAGGCAGAACTACTAGACTCCATACAAGACAAAGAATACTTCTGAAAGGCCACACCAATGAGAATAGGTGCTTACCTCCAAAATCTCAACAAGTACTGTAAGTACCTGAGGGGATGTTTGTTTTCCTAAAAATGAAATGTAATATAAGAGATTTGCAAAGTATTATGATTACAATATATTTGAAATGCTTTCCAGCTGTCTAGTTCATTATAAAATAAATGTAAGATTATATTTATTTATTTTTTTTTTGTTTGAAATAGATTGCAAATAATGTATTTACTTTGGCAAATAACGACAGTGGGCGAAGGCAAACGACGACTATCTATGTATGTAAATATGAAATTTTAGGTGTGAGATATGTAAATACATATAAATTGTGTGTTATCTATGTAAATTAATTACCCTTAATTTAAATTTCACCAAGTAAAACTTAATAAATTATTTAATTAATATTAATACATTATACACTTATTTATTAGTCTTAGATTCATTTGTCAAATCTCATATCTTATTTCTGCTCTCTTGCCTCTCATTATTATCATCAGTCCTAAGCTTTTGAGTGTTGCTACTTTCAATCTCCCAGCTTGCCCTAAGTCATCTGTCTTTGTGAGGTATTCTAATGTTGACACTTCGGTGAGCATACCTACAAAAGGTAAGAACATTGTATATTTTTTTTATTCTCAACTAGGTTGAAATTGATACATTGACAAGCAATACATGAGCATGTCGTCTAATTAGCTATAGATGCATCTTCTCAAATGCTCTGTTGAGACTTGGATGCCCTAAGTCATTTGTCTTCGTGAGGTATGCTAATGTCGAGCTTGGGGTAGCATGCCTACAAGATGTGAGCACATATTATATTTTTCTGCTTCTCAATTAGGTTGAAATTGATACATTGACAGGCAATAAATGAGTATGTCACCTTAGCTATAGATGCATTTTCTCAAATGCTCCGTGTGAATAAGACTGTCTAGGTGGTAATTGAAGGTGAAATGGACAAAAGCATGAAGAAGTTATAAATTGATAAGAGCTTTGAATCTTATAACTCACATGGATTTCATGATAATACATATTAGCTACATGTTTTATTACACCTAAAATTGACACCATATTTATGTACAAATCTATGCTCTCGGTTCAAAATAAATAAATAAGGATCTTTCATTCATTCGTAGAACATAAAAATATAGTTCCTTCCAACCATGTACGAGAAGAACCTTTAGCTATCAAAAATATAAATTGTACTATAAACAATTTTCTTGAAAAAAAATCACATAGAACATCACAAATAAAATATTTTATCTGAATAAAAAATCAAGCCTCCAACATCCATGCAACAAAAATATCAGTAGTTTCCTATGCATAGCAATCTGCTAAATATTGTCTTGACTTTGATATCAAATTTAAAAACCATAATAATATCTTCCCATAAATCTTCTTATTAAATGGTGTTAAATGTCACGGATGTCAATGCTACATCTCAAAATTTCAATAGTTCATGACCTCTAGTTCATTATTTGCAGCCAAAAAAATATAGATTCTAATACTGATCCTTTCAGTTGTCAAACTATGAATGATAATCAAGCGAATATTGCAGTTGACATTATTCCAAAAGTTGTTGAAGGGGAAGTTATGGAAGTTGCTAGAAATGATAATCAATACAACTGCTTCAGAAGAAGAAAAGGAGGTCTTGAAAAGTCTTGTGGTAAAACTAAAACGAAGTGTTGACAAGTTACAATGCAATTATTGCAATTTATATCTCAAAAAGAATTACATTTTCGAGATGAGCCATTTTCTTGCATATTGGTTAAGGAAAAAAAAAACAGAATCTTCATGAGAAAAAAAGCTAGGGATACGAAAAGGACAAGGCATCTTCAATACTGCTTAAGTTTCCTCAATGAAGCATTAAGCACCAAAGTGAAATCGGATGCAACTAACGCTCCAACATTTATCAAATCCTTAGGGGTTTTTTAGTAGCAGGATTTAAGCATGATTTAGGGATTTGACCAGCATTTAGCCTAAATCCTGCTAAACAGTAATAATGACAATTTCAGATCCTACAAGTTCTTAAATCCCTAAATTCCTCTGTTTTGCCTTAAATCCAGGATTTAGTGAATCCCAATGGAAAGCGGATTTACAAAATTTAGAGAGGCTGAAACGAAGGATGGTGGCAGGAACAGGAAGAAAGACGGGGGTTACCTTCCTCAGTTGTTTCCGGTACGAGTGGAGCTCAAGGAGGAGAAAGATAGGAGTTTAGGAGGCCTCTATACGCAGCGATTTTGTCGTTGTCTTCTCCGCTAGCTCTAATCAACACTGTATCTCGAGGTTTTCGGTCACGGCGATGGTTTTCGGCGAAACCGGAGAGCCGGGACGGAGACAACCCAAGGTTTCGGGCAGAAAAGAGAAAGAGGGATATAATTTTATTTTTGTTTGTTTTAATTAATTTAAATTTATAATAATTNCGAGGTTTTCGGTCACGGCGATGGTTTTGGGCGAAACCGGAGAGCCGGGACGGAGACAACCTAGGGTTTCGGGCAGAAAAGAGAAAGGGGGATATAATTTTATTTAAGTTTGTTTTAATTAATTTAAATTTCTAATAATTACTAATTATAGTTATAGAACTTATATATAGCTATATAATAAATAGTTAACGAAAAAATAAACAACAAATTAAAATTTAATTAATTATTAATTATTTCAATAAATAATTAATCCTTTATTAATTAATAATTATAAAATTATTTTTCATAAATCATTAGTTTAATAAAAATTTTATTAATGATTAATTAACTCTTTAAAAAATTAATTATCAATTGACATAATTATGAATGAAAAATTAAAATTAATTCCATTAAATTTGATAATTATAAATTCATACTTCAGCTAAAAGATTTAAAAATCCTAAGTTAAGTTATCAAATAGTTTTACATATTTAATCAAATTTAATATCTATCATAATATACAGTTTTAAAATGAAACAATTTACCAAATTCGAATTGATAAAATTTACTCAATTATAGGAATTAGTACATTCATGTGAAATGTCATGGAGATTGAGGAAACATCAACTTCATGGATTCTAGGCTTCTTTTGACCTAAATATGGACACAAGGACTAATGTATTCTCAATTGATAACAATAACATAAGGAAACATTTAAGAAAATCACGATCACCATGATTCATAATCATAGAGGCACAAGCCTCTTCACTCTTGAAAAGTCTAAAAATTTCTCCCTTTCTTCCTATTTATGTTGCCTGCGATATAGTACGCTTTTATTAGAATTAATAGGCTTAAAACTTTTTTGCAATAAAACTAAGTTAGGTTCATCGAATTCATAAACTAGAGAGTTTTTGCAGGAATAATTGTTAAATATTTCCTCGTGGGATCGATACGTAGATACTTGGACCGTATATTACTTGACACGTGCACTTGAATTGTATGACCAACTAACTTCGCAGTAAGTTTTGAAGTGTCAGCTAGATCTGTCGAGAGTTAGGTTGATGTATTCGCTAGACTTTCTAATGGTGGTTAGCTCAGGTGTTGATCAGTTTGTTCACACCATTCTGCTCAGAATGTTCTTTTTATCCTTCCTTTGGCCGGGTTAGCCTTTGTTCTTAGCTTGGATGGTTGCATCCAATCAAATAAGCGGGGCCTCTTAGTCTCCTATTGGTTGGTCATCTTTGTTGTACTTTCTTCTAGACCGTTGGATCTCCTCGTGGTTCATGCTTGACACACTCTTGATGTACAATTTCACACTTTAGTGGTATCGATGGATACACTTAACAAAATCAATAACACCTATAATAAAATTAATCTCATCCTTATCATAATTTATTAAAATATCTTATTAAAACATTTATTTCTTTTAGGAAATGTAAAATAAATAAATAAAATAATAAATATTTAGTATAAAATATAAGATGTTTCTATGATTACCACAAGATAAATGTTTTTATAATATTAAACCGTAAAAATAATTATTATTTTTAAATAACAAAAATATATTTTTGTTTAGTTTTAATTAATTACTCCATACTCATCTTATATTTTAAACAGCTTTTATTCATTTCGTTAACACTCCTACAACTGTGTCATGCACAAGTTTCAAACGGATATTTTCCAGAAAATTCGCGATTTATCTGGGTTCAAAAGCACAAATGAGCATATAACCGTTACCAATTACCTTTGAAAAAGATCAAATTTAAAAATCAGGGTTTGGAAACTAGCCGTTGGGTTTCGGTCAGTTCTCACCATCAAACGGTCAGATTCCTTGTCTTTTTCTTCTTCTTCTGCTTTCCCCTGCCATCAAATACCCCATTCACGCCCCTCTCTCCCCAAATCCTCTGCCGTTCCATTATCGAAAATGAGCGCCGCTTACTACCGCACTCACAAGATCTTCCTGCTCTCAAATTACATCCTGTTGGGCGCNATAATAAATATTAAGTATAAAATATAAGATGTTTTTATGATTACCAGAAGATAAATGTTTTTATAATATTAAACAATAAAAATAATAATTATTTTTAAATAACAAACATATATTTTTGTTTAGTTTTAATTAATTACTCCATACTCACCTTATATTTTAAACAGCTTTTATTCATTTCCTTAACACTCCTACAACTGAGTCATGCACAATTTTCAAAGGGATATTTTCCAGTAAATTCGCGATTTATCTGGGTTCAAAAGCACAAATGAGCATATAACCGTTACGAATTACCTTTGAAAAAGACCAAATTTAAAAATCAGGGTTTGGAAACTAGCCGTTGGGTTTCGGTCTGTTCTCACCATCAAACGGTCAGATTCCTTGTCTTTTTCTTCTTCTTGTGCTTTCCCCTGCCATCAAATACCCCATTCACGCCTCTCTCTCCCCAAATCATCTGCCGTTCCATTATCGAAAATGAGCGCCGCTTACTACCGCACTCACAAGATCTTCCTCCTCTCAAATTACATCCTGTTGGGCGCCGCCTCAGGCTGCATCTTCCTCACACTCTCCCTCCGCCTAATCCCCTCCGCCATCGGCTTCCTCCTTATCCTCCTCCATGCCCTCACCATCGCCGGCGCCATCTCCGGCTGCACAGCCGCTAACTCAACCTCCGGCAAATGGCACGGCGCTCACATGGTCGCCACAGTTCTCACCGCTATCTTGCAGGGCTCGGTCGCCGTCCTAATCTTTTCAAGAACATCGGAGTTTCTTCTGGGCGGACTCAGGTCCTACGTGAGGGTTGATGACGGAGCGATCATACTGAGAATGGTGGGCGGCCTCGGAGTCGTGATCTTCTGCTTGGAGTGGGTTGTTCTCTCTCTAGCTTTTGTGCTAAGGTACTACGCGTATGTGGATGGAGACAGTGCGAGAATGAACGCTAAGGTGCAGAGTGAGGATGAAATGAAGAACTGGCCGTGGCCGTTTCAGGTCTGATTTTGTTCAGAAGCAGACAATCTGATCTTTTTTAGATTTGATTTGAAGAAGAAGAAGACGATTTAGAGATTCTGTGATCTGTACTTAGTGAAGATTTGGCGTATTGTTCGTTGGTTTTTTTTTTTTTGAATTTGTTCTATTGTTTACTGTGAGAGTTTCAGTTAGTTATGGTGTACTGATTTCTTCGAGAATACATATGTGGTTTTTCATCTTTTTTTTGTGGTAATTTATCTACTCTCCGCTATTATTAGAAGATTAAATAAAGTAATTAGATGACATGGTTTTAATTGAGTAATTAATCTATGTCGCTCATTTAAATATGATCAGAACTTTGTTATTTCAACCAGATATCTTCGTGAAACTGCAGAGAATCTGGTNTTCTATTGTTTACTGTGAGAGTTTCAGCCTGTTATGGTGTACTGATTTCTTCGAGAATACATATGTGGTTTTTCATCTTTTTCTTGTGGTAATTTATCTACTCTCTGCTATCATTAGAAGATTAAATAAAGTAATTAGATGACATATGGTTTTAATTGAGTAATTAATCTATGTCGCTCATTTAAATATGATTAGAACTTTGTTATTTCAACCAGATATCTTAGTGAAACTGCAGAGAATCTGGGCTTGTTTAGATTTGATTTGAAGAAGAAGAAGAAGAAGAAGACGATTTAGAGATTCTTTAATCTGTAATTAGTAAAGATTTGGCTTAATGTTCGTTGCTTCTTTTGAAGTTGTTCTATTGTTTGCTGTGGGAGCCTCCTCTGTCTGTTATGGTGTACTGATTTCTTCGAGAGTGGTTTCTTTTTTTTTTTTTGGTCATTTATCTCATCTTTGCATTATTAGATTAAACAGAAGAAATTAGATGGCATATATTTTTAATTTAGTGATTAATCCAAGTCGCCGATTGTGTGATATGATTCGAACTATGTTATTTCAGCCAGATATCTTAGTGAAACTGCAGGATTATGCAGCTTTTGAAGTAATATCTATAATTATTTGCTTACAATTTAAGATGAATAAAAAGGAAGTTCATCAGATTTAATGTATGATTCCATCTACAAGCAACCAAATGAGCCTTAACGATAGAAGCAACCAAACAAAAATAAATGTTTTCCCGCATCTTAAAATTGGAAGATTTACATGATCATACCTAGGAATTTGTTGGGCTTGCATATGGTTATCTCTTTAGTTGTTAGGTGTATAAAAACACCTTAGGTGTGTAATGTAGTAGACACCTTGCCTATGAATGAAAATGTGTTTATGAACTTTTAAATGTTAAAATGCAGGTATTTCTACATTACACACCTTAGGTGTGTATAATGTAGATACCTTGCCTATGAATTAAAATGTGTTTCTGAACTTCTAATTTAGGTGGTATGAGTGTAAAAGCACAAGTTTAGGTGTTATATGTAATTAATGTTTCTGAACTTTTAAATGTTAAAATGCAGGTATTTCTACATTACACACATCTGAAAATAAATGTTTTCCCACATCTTAAATATGGAAGATTTACATGATCATACCTAGGAATTTGTTGGGCTTGCATATGGTTATCTCTTTAGTTGTTACGTATATAAAACCACCTTAGGTTTGTAATGTAGACACCTTGCCTATGAACGATAATGTGTTTATGAACTTTTAAATGTTAAAATGCAGGTATTTCTACATTAGGTGTGTAATGTAGATACCTTGCCTATGAATTCAAATGTGTTTCTGAACTTTTAATTTAGGTGGTATGAGTGTAAAAGCACGAAGTTTAGGTGTTACATATAATTACAGAATAATTATATGTAATTACTGTTTCCGAACTTTTAAATGTTAAAATGCAGGTATTTCTACATTACACACCTTAGGTGTGTAAGGTAGATACCTTGCCTATGAATTGAAATGTGTTTCTAAACTTTTAATTTAGGTGGTATGAGTGTAAAAGCACGAAGTTTAGGTGTTACACATAATTACACAGTAATTTGAAGGTGTATGTATGCAAATCCCCCAAATGTTCATGTTGTCTGTTGGTTTAGTAGAGCATGATTCTGTATATTAAATGAAATATTGCAAATCCTCCAAATTTTCATAGTGTGTGTTGGGGTTAGTAGAGCATGATTCTGTATATTAAATGAAAAAAATTTCCTATAGAATAATTAGAGATGATATGCATAAAACCAGAACCTAAACCTTCTTTTGGAGAGGAATAGTATTATGATTTGGTGCAAGATTGACGCGTGTTTGAAAAATAATTTATTTATTAGCAAAATGAGCTCATATATGCCATACCATGACCGTTTCTAGATTAATGGGACTATGATTTGGTACATAGGAATTCGGTGGTGTATGCATGTAAATGAACCAAATTTACATATTTTGTAAGATGGGTTAGTGGAGCATTATTCTCATGTAAATGCCCAAAATTTACATGTTATGTAAGATGGGTTAGTGGAGCATGATTCTCTTTATTAAATGAGCTAATTTATCTATAGAATATGGTAAACACAAAACCAAGACCAAAATTATCTTTTCTCATGAAAAATAAATTAACTATTAGCTTAAAATGAGCTCATATATGCCACACACAAAACCATGACCAAGATCTTCTTTTCTAGATAAATTGGACTATGATTTGGTACATAGGACTTCGGTGGTGTATATATGTAAATGCCCTAAATTATATTATGAAAGATGGGTTAGTGGAGCATGACTCTCTTGTAAATGTCCCAAATTTAAATATTATGTAACATGGCTTAGTGGAGCATGATTCTCTATATTAATTGAGCTAATTTATCTATAGAATAACTAGAGATGGTATACACAAAGCCAAGACCAAGATTATCTTTTCTAGTGGGACAAAATTATGATTTGTTGCAAGATGGATGATGGTTTGAAAAATTGTTCAACTATTAGCTCATACCCTAATATTGGCCAAAAAAAAAAACAGGACTTGGATCTTCTTTTCTAGAGGAACAAGACTATGATTTATGTGCAAGATTGATGATTGTTTGAAAAGGAGTTTAAACTATTAGCTTAAATTGAGCTTGTACCTAAGTATCGCTATACAATAATGAAGGTGAGTTCAAATCAAATTTACTAAAATTTAAATTATCACAAAAAAATTCATTAAATCAAACAAATAAATTATTTGAATTAAAAATACTTTTAATTTGATTTAGTATCATATGAACACCAATTTCAACATTTGCCAAATAAATAGAAACTTCAATGTATTAATTAATGGATCAAATATTCTCTAATTTTGTGATCAACGAACGGAAAGCAACAAACTCAAAAGCACTCGGCTAAGAGATTATTAAAACACTTAAATGCTATAAAAATGACATAAAATGAAAAAAATTGATACTAGCCATCTAATATAATGGTATCTTATGAACTCCAATTTCAACATTTGCCAAATGATTAGAAACTTAAGTGGATTAATTAAGGAATCGAGCACTATATATTTTTGCATTCTTACTATCAAAATATAAGGATCAACAAAAGGAAAGTACATACTCAAAAGCACTCAATTATGAGATTATTAAAACACTTAAATGCCATAAGAATGATATAAAATGAGAAATTTAATACTAGCCATCCATTATAATGCTTAAATTTTTTTAACTAAAAAATTAAATTAATTTTACATTGAATCTTAAAATTTAATCCATCAATTTGTTTTTTCTAGGGGTTTTAATGAACCACTACACTCAATAAATAGCTCAAACTTTACTCAATTAATATTCGATCATGTTTGTTTAGTGTAATGAATAAATAAGTTTGAACAACTTTTAAAAATATGAAAATAAAACTAAGGAAACATAAATAATAGGCATGTACTTATTACTAAGCTCAATGATAACACATATAATATATCATACATTATTTAAATAGAATTTGATTAACTAATACCAATTTACTTTTATAAGTTAAATAGCAATATATAATAATTTAATATTATTAATATTTTAAGGATAAGTATTAATTATATATTTGTTTTATTAAATATATTTATTACTTTAACTAACTTATTAACTAATAGAATGTAATTATCCATCATTTTCATTCCATAAAAGTTTTAACTTCAACATATGAAATATTAACTTCATTTTGAGAAGAGGAGAAATAAGCTAACATTTTCTTATTGTTATTCATATGCATGGGAACTACATCAGATGCATGTGGAGCCTTCACAACAGGATTCAAAGTAACAGAAGCTTTAGTTGTCACACTTAAGGTCACCAAAGATACTTCAATTGGTTCTATAGTCTCTCCGACGAATGGACAAATCCCGACTTTGCAACGGGCTAACAAGAGTACCTTGGCCTTACACGGCGATGACCATGAAGGAAGGACAAAAACTCCCGAATAACTTGTTCCGAAGTTTGGAAAATCCTGTTAAGGAACTTCGTCTTGGTAATGGGGCCCTTCCCTTTAATATAAGAGACTTCTCCCATGATCCTTTGTGCCAAAAAATCAATAGTGTTCGTTCCCTTAATTAATACTTTGCTTCATAACCTATATTTCAACATGAATAATCTAATCATTGCTCCATAGCTCTCCTGATTCATTATGTATCACAGCATATTTTAACAAATCATTTAGTCAGAATAAAAAATAAATGATGCTTTGAAGAATTCTCATCACCTTAAATATTTAAAACCAATTTTAAAAGCATTCTACAATTCCTACACAACTAACATAATCATTACAAGAGAAAAGAGAAAAGACTGCTCACTAAGCATAGATGAAACACCACAAAAAATCAGTAACATTAAGCAAATCCACTAAGTAATTGTGTTTTATAAAAGAAAAATACAAGAAATGCACAATACTTAGCTTCATTTTCTTTACAATGCTTTGAAAATGCTCTCCTAGAATCTCGTAGGCCCTTCTTGTTGTGTAGAATAATCTCCTTATGATACACCTTTCAAATCTCTAGATAAAAGCACTAAATCTCACCTACATCAAACCCATAATGTTCTCCTCTCCTTTTCTATGAAAATCTTCTTCTAAATCTCCTTAAGGAATTTTTATTAATGTCAAAATAACTCCCCACATCAAGGGGAGAACTGTTGAAAAACTTTCTTGCTGTTGCTGGCGTCTAGAGGCCAGCCTCTCTGTCTTACTGGCACCTAGGCACCAAAGTAGTTAGCACTAAGGTGCTCAGTAGGAGTGCCTTGGCACCCAAAGGCAGGCACCTAGGTGCCAGTCCATTGGATCTCCAATTACTCCATACCAGCTCCACATCACTCCATTTCTTCTCTATTTCATTCCACTTTGACTGCCTGTTGTGTCTACAAGAAAAACATAAAATACTCTTCTTTAAAGTACAATTTTATTCATAAAAATATGAAAAAATATTGATGAATGTAAGCAATTTTTTCTACACATCAACAACAAAAGCCTCGGTGGGCATATGATTACTTAGAATAATCTTAAATGGGTGTTGATCTCAAGCTACTAAGGCCCTATGTCCATCTGATTATGAAGGCAGTCCACACAAAAAAACTAAGATTCTTTGTCAGCAACCTTTGTTCCCCATAGCAGTTAGGAATGGGCAAACTATGAATTTTAATTTGATTTATGAACCTCAACATCCATCTTCTCATGATGCTTCATGATCAGTGTTGTACATGAATGGAGAAGTGGTGGAACGTTCAGAATGATGGTCCAAAATTTGTCAAGATGTTAGTGGCCAAGAATGGAAGTATATGCATCAAGTAAAATGCAATTTTTTGAGTTCATGTGTCGATCCTATTAGAAAAGCTATGATCAATTCTAATAGATTAATCTTTAGTTTACCAACCCATGGAATCTAATTTAACAGGATCACAGATTTAAAAAAAGATCCAATCATTCTAAACCAAACAACAAAAAAATCAACCAACAAAATCCAGAAGCACCGGAAGCACAAAGATTCAAAAACACTATAAGCATAAAGTTGGACTGTACTTTAGAGAGGAAGAGGCTCGTGTTTCTATGATTCATGTGTAGTATAGTTTTGTTATTTTCCTAGGAATTACCTTATGTGATAGCTATCAACTAAATATAACATTTCTTCTTAGCCTATGTTTAGGCCATAAGTAGAGTTGAAAACCATATTACAGCTAAACGGGGCCTAACTATACAACATTTCTCATGACTCTTTAAAACCCCTACCTTGGTTGTAAAACCCAATTGAAAATGTGCCTATTTCATTAGGTTCTTATGAGTTAACTTTTTCATTCCACTAGACAACGAGCATAATTCCAAGATCTTAAATATTTTTATCATTCTAATGAGTTGGATCAGGAGTACACAAAGTTAAAAACATTTAACCAAAAAACTTCCATGCATGAAAAGCATATAAAATGTTATGGGAAAACCACACGAAATAAAAAACATTAAAAAAGTTATCCTAACATCACAAAAGCACAAAAGCAATTTAGTTACATGAAATGAAAGAGAAACACAAAAAAATGACTCATTGAAATCACTTAGAACTAATACACTTATGAAACTAAAAACTTAAAACTTTTTTTCCTTTTCATACAAGTAGTGATCTTCAACATACAATGAACACGATTCATTATTTCTCTCACACACCAGCTACAATACCTTTCTCACAAACTCCCTCTCAAAAGTAATAAGAGACCACCCTAAGAGCAAAATCTTTCGGGCACTAAAATGAACTCCCCTCTCAGAGAAACCCTTGCCTCAAAGTATCAAAAGATTTACCTTCCCATTCCAAGGAGTATATTTATAGCCAAGGCTCATTAAAAGGCAAGATAACTTTCCTTAATTGAATTTTGCATAGCACGCTCACCCACACCCATGCTTGGCAAGAGTGGGTTGGGTTTAAATCAAAGATGTCCTGGGGATGTTTCATGAGTGACAATTCGATTCTAGGCTACATAGAGGATTTACGTGGGCACACATGAGCTATAAAGAAGGTGTTCTATCATCTGGGTGGATAGGTGCATACATGGCGTAAGGGTGTTACTTTTTAGCCTTGTATACAATGTGAGTGCAACGTTTGTGTGCCATAGTCACGACATTGGTATTCCACATACTCTATCTTACAAACATCTTAAATGTGGACTTGGCATAGGTGCACTTGGATCAAGCATAATAACACCCTTTTTTTGTGGCCTAGCAGGGGTGCACTGCTGAGTGAACATGGGGAACTTGCCTGAGTTTTCCCTTTTTTACTTTCTGATACACAAAAAATATATGCAATTTTAGACCCATATTTTATACTTATTTTTTGTGATATTGCACTTTAATTCAAATAAACACTTAACATAAACAAACACTAAATAAATAACTAAATTCCACACTCCTTCTAGTGGAACGAATCATGACATATCATTAGTTTCTCCTTGAATATTTGGAATATAAATATGATAGAATGAATTGTGCTCTGGTTGAGTCTTCTTCAATCCATTTGTTTTTCAAATACATAGCCTTGTCCCCTTCTTCAACAAAACTAGTATGGCAAAATTTCATCTTAAGTTGTCATCCAATATGCTCCAGATGTGCTTTAACTTCCATCACCTTTACTTCAATTGAAGCCACGTCAGCCTCAATTTTAGTGATTTTCTCTGCTATCCCTTCGATACTTACGGCTAGGAAATCGTTGTAACTCTTACATACTTTGACTAATAAACTTCTACTTCATAGATTCCACTTTTTTTTTTCAAATATCTCTCCATCTCTCCCAAGATGACATCTTTCCGAGAACTATCACTCTTCACTTACAATTTAAGGTTAAAATTGAAGTGGTGTTAGAATTCTCCTCATTCCCTTCTATTTATAGGCACTAGATCAAGCTTAAGTCTACTAGACACTCTTTCAGACCACTAAACCACGTTTAAACCTACTAAATCACGTTTAAAACTTCTAGAAACGTAATTTAGCACGTTTAGTAAACTGTCGCGCTTAAGCGCTGAATGTTAACACTTAAGCTTCAATGCATAATTTAGCACAAGTCAGCTTAACGTCCAAAAACTCAGTCTAACATGTTTAGTCATCTATTAATGTTTTAGAATCAATACTAAATCATTATACATACATACATATATATATATATATATATATTCAAAATACTACCAAAATTTTCTAAATTAAACACAATAACATAACATCAAAACTAACACAAGATAATTATGGGTTTCCTCCCACAAAACACTTGGCTTAATGTCATCAGCACTACATAACTTGTACTTATTCTGGTTGACCCAACATCAAAAGATCATTCAATTTAAGTTGATCCCATAAAAATTAGGGTTTTAGCCCGTGACCATTCACTTTGAATATTTTCTTAGTTTTAGGATCTTTGATATTCACAGCTCCATAGGGATAAACTTTTATCAAAACCTAAACTTAAGTTTTCCTGGAAATAATCTTAACCATGCATTGTATAGTAAAAATTGTTGTCCTGGCTCAAAATTTTTAGTAATAATCCTCTAATCATGCCACATCTTCATCTTTTCGTTATAAATCTTAGAACTTTCATAAGATTTATTACTTATCTCTTCAAGCTCATTTAATTGCAATAATCTTTTCTCACCAGCATCCTTTAAATTGTAATTAAATTCTATAATAGCCAAATTTAGTTTATGCTCAAGTTCAACTGGTAAATGACAAACATTTCCAAAAATTAGCATGTATGGGGACATTTTTATTGGAGTTCTATATGCAGTTGTATTAGCCCATAAAGCATAGTCAAGTTTGACTGAACAATCTATTTTTGTTGGATTCACAGATTTTTTTAATATTCTTTTAATTTTACAATAGGATAATTCAGCCAAATCACATGTCTGAGGATGATAAGTAGTAGCAATTTGATGGTTGATATGATATTTCTTTAATAATTTTTCCATCATTACATTTCTGAAATGACTTCCCCCATTAGTTATGATCACTGTCGGTATCCCAAATCTACAAAATATTTTTGTTCTGAAAAACTTTGTAACACTTTGATCATCACATCGAAGTAAAGCAACAACTTTTATCCATTTATTTACATAGTCTACTGCTATTAGTATATATAAATTTTTGAAAGATGGTATAAATGGTCCCATAACATATAATCTACAAACATCAATTATCTCAACTTCCAACACATAATTGAGGGGCACTCATTTCTCCTAGAAATATTGCCTACTCATCAAGTTTTGATAAAAGTGTTAACATCTCTAAAGATTGTAGGTCAATAAAATCCACAATGCAAAATTTTATATGTTGTTTAGTCAACTCCAAAATGTCTCCCAAAATCAGAGTTATGAAATTTTTAGATAATTTCATAAGTTTCTTCTAAAGGCACACATCTTTGAATATTAAGATCATTTCCTTGTTTACATAAAAATGGGTCATCTCAAAAATATGTCTTGGCTTCAGATATAAGTTTCCTCTTCTATTGGTATATCATTCGATATGGTATAATATCACTAACAATGAAGTTCACAATATCGGCATACCATGGAACATACCACTCATTAACACTAAACAATTCTTCATCCAGAAAATATTCATTAATTTCTTTTTCAAAATAGAGTGGTTTTTCTAATTCAAGCCTGGACAGATGATCAGCAATTTGATTCTCAACTCCCTTCCTATCTACTATCTCAAAGTCAAATACTTGCAAAAGTAGAATCCATCTTATTAGTCTTGGTTTTGCATCTTTCTATTTCATTAAGTCTTTAATAGCAGAATCTTCAATATGCACAACACATTTACTTTCAATAAAGTACGATCTAAATTTATCAAAAGCATATACTACTGCTAACAACTCTTTCTCAATTGTGGTATAAATAATTTGAGCTTCATTGAGAGCTCTACTAGCATAGTAGATTACTTTAAAAATCTTATCATGCTTTTGTATTAAAACAACTCCAATAGCATAATCACTTGCATCACATATTAGCTCAAAAGGTTTTTCCCAATTTGGTGAAACAATAATTGGTGCAACAATTAATTTTCCTTTTAATGGCTCAAAAGCTTTAAGGTACTCTTTATAAAGATTTAAAATATCATCTTTTTCAAACAAATGGCATAGAGGCTTAGCAATTTTTTTAAAGTCTTTAATATACCGCCTGTAGTATCCAGCATTTCATAAAAAAATCCCAATTTCCCTCACACTTGTTGGGTAAGATAAATTAGTGATCATTTGAATTTTTGCAGGATCTACTTCAATACCATGTTCTGAAATCTGATGTCCTAAAATAATTCCTCCTACTACCATAAAGTGGCATTTTTCCCAGTTAAGAACTAAATTTGTTTCTTCACAACGCTTAAGAACTTTTGAAAAATGTTCCAAACATGATTCAAATGAAGTTCAAAACACTAAAAACTCATCCATAAAAACTTCAATTCCGTTTTTAATTAAATCATAGAAAATAGTTATCATACATCTTTAAAATGTAGTCGGGGCATTACATAAACCAAAGGGAATTCTTCTAAAAGCAAATATACTATAAGAACTGGTAAAAGTTTCTTTCTCTTGATTTTCAAGAGTTATTTGTATTTGGTGATAACCAGTATATCCATCTAGAAAATAAAAGTATTTATGCCCAGCTAGTCTATCCAACATTTGATTTAGAAAGGGTTGTGGAAAATTATCTTTCCTAGTAGCGAGATTTAATTTTCTATAATCAATGCATATTCAACACCCCATGACTAGTCTTATTGGTAATAACTCATTATGTTCAATCATAGTCACAGTCACTCCTCCTTTATTAGGAACATAATGAATTCGACTAACTCGTGCACTATCTGAACTAGGGTAGATAATTCCAGCATCTAACCACTTTAAAATATCTTTCTTAACAACTTTTTTTATAACAAGATTTAATCTCCTTTAAGGAACAGCTTTGGGTTTACAGTTCTCTTTCATATTAATTATATGCATACAAATTGAAGGACTAAGTCCTTTAATATCAGCAATTGTCCATCCAAAGGCTTTCTTATAATTCTTTAAAGTTTTCATTAAACTCATTTCTTCTTCTATAGCTAATTTTGAGGAAATTATAATAGGTAGTGTTGAGGAATCATCTAAAAAGGCATACTTTAAATGTTCAAGAAGTAACTTAAACTCAAGTTAAGGAGGTTTTTCAATCGATGGACAAAATAATTTATATTTTTCTGTCATGTCCAAAACTTCAAAACTTTCTCAAACATAATTTGAATCTTCCTTGTAATAATCTTCAAATCAATATAATTCCTCTTCTTGCTCATGTTCCAACTCTTTCATTTCCGATTTCTCTTCATACGTTATTTTGAAATGACATTCACTTAAATCTCTTATTACATCCATTCTTTAACATTCATCATCTTTACCTTTTACAGGGTATTTCATGGATTTAGAAATATTAAATGTAATTGTTTGATCAATGACACACATAGTTGATTCTCCTTTTAGTATGTCCATCATTACTCTTCCTGTAACTAGAAAAGATCTACCCAAAATGATAAGTATCTCCTTATCTTCCTCTATATCTAGCATAATGAAATCACAGAAAAGATAAATTAATCCACTTTCACTATGACAACTTCTATAACTCCTTTAAGATATGTTATTGAACGATCTGCTAATTAAAGAGTTATAATATTAGGGGATATTTCTCCTATTCTCAATCTTTTTAATATTTATATTGACATAAGGTTAATGCTTGCACCTATATCACATAAAGCTTTTATATAAAATCAATCTCCTATTGCACATGGAATTGTGAAGCTACCATAATCTTTAAGCTTTTCCGGAAGTTTTTTTCTAAATCATAGCACTGCACTTTTCACTGTGTGCAACAATCTCATTATCCTTGAACTTTCTTTTTAAGTTAAGAATATCCTTCATAAACTTCAAATAGCTTGGCATTTGTTCTAAGGCTTCAATAAATAGAATATTAATTGTAAGCTTCTTAAAGATTTCTAGAAATTTTGAAAATTGTTTATCCAACTTTTTTTTGATAAAGTCTTTGAGAAAATGGAGGTGGTATTTTTTCTAAGTCAATTTTAAGTGGAGAAATAGGTCTCTTTAAACCTTTTGGAGTGCCCTCTTTAGGCTCCTCAATTTTTTTTCTCTCTACTTTAGTCTCTTTTTGAACTCTACCTTCCAGTTCTTTTTCGCTTCTAAGTTGAACGACTTTTATTTGCTCTTTATTCTGGTCTTTTGGATTTACTTTCCTATTACTAGCAAGTATTCCTTGGGATCTATTACTTAATGAATTTATTATTTGTCCCAATTGATTCTCAATATTTTCTATTGTACCTCCTTGACTTTGTAACTAATTTCCCATTTGTAACATCACTTCTTCTATAGACAACTTTTTCTTCTTGAATTGTGAATTACTGTTAAAACCTGAAGAATATGTAGGTTTATAATTACTGTTTTCTTGGTTATTCCAGTTTCCCAATGGGTTTACTTAGATGTTCCCCCATTGCTGATTATTACCACTCAATGTATTATTTCAGTTAAAGTTAGGATAGTTCTTCCAACTTGGGTTGTAATAGTTTGAATATGGGTTATTCTGCTTGTTGTTAATTCCAATTAAAGTTTCTAATGATGCTTTAAAATCTAGCATTCGTCTTAATAAATTCTCCTCAATCATTGCAATTGGTTGAGAAAAATTCATTCCAAATTGGTCTAACTTCCTTGAAATTGCAGCAACTTGACTTGCTAACATTGCAAAAGCGTCAGATGCATGAATATTGGTTACTTAGGATTTAACCTTTTAGAGGGGCAATAAATACTATTAGTAGTCATCTCTTCAATTAAAGTATATGCTTCATGAATTGGTTTTGACATCAATGAACCACCAGCAGCGACATCGATAATAGATCTAAGAGATCCAAGTAATCAATTATTAAAAGTTTGAATTATTAACTAATTAGATATAACATGGTGTGGAAAATTTATCTGTAGTTCTTTAAATTATTCTCATGCTTCATAAATAGATTCCCCTTCAAACTGACAAAAAGATGTAATATCATTTCTAAACTTTGCAGATGTTATGGTGGAAAATATTTAGCATGGAATTTCTGCGCTAAATCACCCCAAGTTGTGGTAGATTTAGGTGCTAACAAATATAACAATATCTCAGCCTTATCCCTTAGTGAGAAAGAAAAAAATTTCAGTCTTATAACATCATTTGATACACCATCATATTTAAATGAAGCACACAATTCTAGAAAATTGGCACGATGTAAATTTGGATCTTCAGTTGGTGCTCCCCAAAACTTATTATTTTATACCATTTGGATAATAACGAGCTTAAGTTTAAATGAATTAGCCACTATAGTAGGGTTTTGAATACTACAACAAACTTCATCCACCATAGGGCTTGCATAATCTCTTAAAGGTTTAAAATCTTGATTAATTTTAGCATTTTGGTTAATTTGATTTGCCACTTCTTGAAATTTTTTATTTTTTTCAGTAATTTTAAGCTTTTTAATTTTTTGAATAGTTCTTTCTAATTCAGAATTGTAGGGCACTAGTCTTATAGAACCTGAACTATGCATAAATTACTATGAAACACCTAAAATAAAAACACACAAACAAAAACTTTATATGAAAACAACAATACAATATCTTTATAATAAATCTAAAACTTTAATTAAGACTATAAAAATAGAAATTTTCTTTCTAAAAATTTTCTTCAAAAATTTTGTATATTTCTCCCCGGAAACTACGCAAAAAACTTGATCCCAACTTTTTATATGTTAATGCGATGTATGTAATTATTTTCTTAATTTTTCTTGCTTATAATTATTACTTTGCAATAGTGCCAAAAACTTGATCACGAGCAACAACTAGGTAAAAACTTGACTTTAAAGCAAATAAGAATATAATTATTATATTTAAATATGGGATACAACACAAGTATACATATCGTTATCAGGAAATATATAGCTTTTTGATTAAGCCATGAATATCGAACTCATAGAAAAAATTACAATATGCAACTACAAATCAAAAGAAATTAGATAACAAATTTTACTTAGCAAAATATTTTTACTCAAACTTTAGATTCTATAATAGGAATGAAATTTTAATTCTTTTTGTAATTTTATAATTGAAAATAAAGTAAACAAATAACTAAACTTAACAAGATATTTGTAAAATGAAGGCAATATAAATAAAATTTCTTTTTCCATCTCATGAATTAGTAATAAGTATAGGAATTATGTTGTGAAAGTATTCAAATTGTGTTGTGCCAAATAGGAGAAATAATATTCTTTACCATTGCTAGAGATTCTATAAAAAATATTGGCTAATTTAATGTTTGAATAATCTTGAAGATGGATTAGGTAGGGAAAATACTAGCTCTCACCTTAGAGCTCCCTCTTCTCTCTCCACCTGGGTCCTAACACCTCGTATCAAAACCTAACACTATAAATCAATTTGGGGCTTTAGCATGTCACTTTAAAGTCCTCTAATTCTACACCCTTTAAAGTTTATTTCCCTATTTATTATATTCAATCATATGAATTAAATTCTCATCCATACAATTTCATGTGATTCTGACCATTTGTTGATTAAGACAGTACGATCTCAGATCTTACATGTTCTGGCAACAGGTATTATTATCTTAGTTGGCCAAATCAAGAAGTAAATGAAGTACAAAGTTAAAAATCAACACAACTTCTTCCAACATTAAAGATTAATACTTCACACAACTTCCATAAAATACTTAATCACTTATCATTTTATGGAAAAAGATAAACAAAAATACTCAGAATTTATGGAGAAAACACAACCACACTCAAGTTTGAGAGTAAAAATCATGCAAACAAACAAGAAGTCTAAATTAAAACCAAATGTAATCACAAAGATAAAATCTTATCTCAAATCCTCTCCACCAAAGTATTGAAATTCCTTTGAATATTTTCCTTCACTTACAATACAAACTACAACTTAAAATAAAAGGAAAAGTGGGTGGCAGAGGCGGCGGTGAACGGTGGTTGCGGCGGCGTATGGGTATAATGGATGATGTCTATGGATGGATGGATTTTCCTCCCTTCTTCTTCATTCAAGTCTTCTTTTATAATTTTCTAAAAGGTGACTTGGTCTCTCTTCAAAATGTGTCCACATTCAATGAATCTTCTAGAAGTTGCCTCCTTTCAAAAGTCAATTAAATGAATTTTTATGTATATTAACTATTTCTCACATTTTCACCAAGGGTTGCTTCAAACAAATCTTCCAAATTTTTTCCAAATTTATTGAATCATCAAGTAACTACTTCTGGCACTTAAGCGCAGGGTATTGGGTACTTAGGCGCAGCTCTCTTTATTTCACTAGCGCGTAAGCGCCAACTCTATGTTCTTAGGCGCCTCAGTTTAATTTCACACCGTCTTCATATTTTCTCCAAATTTGATCCTTTTTAACTCTTTCACCATTTTTCATCCATTTGATTGTACTTGAAAGAAAAACACACAAATACCTTTCATTAAAGCTCAATATCTTAAAAATAGATATAAAAATGTGTACATAAAGACTATATTTTAGGTGTATCACTAGGATATGTAGCTTCTTGAAATCCATGCATTTAATGTGTCATATCGGGTTTATGGTTCATGGATGACCAATGGGTCATGGGTAAAGGAGAATCTTCTGGGCTTGGGCCTTAATGCATGGGCTAGGCCTTTATGTAGACCACCTAGGCTAAAGCCAATGAGATATTTTAATAACTTAATTAATTAATTAATTAATTAGGTCAAACTCATGAGGTTGACCATGTTTGACCAATGGGCTTCAGAATTGACCGTTTTGACCAAAGTTGACCAATTCTTTGGATTGAACAATTGACAGGTTTCACGAATTGGATGTCAAGGTTGACCATTTGACCTATTTTGAACAATTTAGTGTGAGGGTTGACCAAATGGTCCACTTTGACTAATTTGGTGTCAGGGTTGACCAAATGGTCCATTTTAACCAATTTGGTGTTAGGGTGACCAAATGGTCAATGTGGTGACCATTGGGTTCAAGGTTGACCAAATGGTTCATTTTGACCAATTAGGTGCCAAGGCTGACCAAATGGTCAATATTAGATCATTGGGTCCAGGGTTGACCAAATCAGGGTTTGTCATCATTGATCTAATCATTTTGGGATATCATCATGGTCTGAGCCCAAAGAAGGTGTATTGGGGGTTAATCCAATTGCTAGGGTTTTGGGAACCCTGGATGGGTTCAAAAGGGTCAATGTTGGTAGTCCCCCCTTCCTAGGATGGACTTATTGATAATGGTGATCATTAGGTCTTTAATAAGGTGTTTGGGAATTTTAAGCCAGTGTGGGTGACTCAAGACATGTCCTGTCTATGGGTGTCAGTTTGAGGTCCTCATAAAAGTGAGGTCAACAAGAGTTATACCCAACAACTTCTTCATCAATATTTACTAGGAAGGAGACGGCCTCCCTTCGCATATTGATTGCCATAATTTCTTAAGGTCACTTTATATAGTGTTGTTTCTCCATGAATGCAACATCAGGTTTAAAAACAAGGTTCAAATAGTTGGCCTAGGTGAATTCCAAGAGCCAATTAAAATCCATCTACCAGTGTGATTGGTGTTTATACTCAAAGAAAATGGACCTGACCTTGCAAAGCACTGTATTATAAGATTTCATCATGAAGGAACTTTAATCATGTTTAGAAAAATGAGTGACAATAAGGCATCCTTTGAATACCAGTCAGACATAGAGTTGGAAGGGTTGCAGCCTCTTGAGCTATGACTGCCTAGAGACATCACACCTTTAATAATATCCAAGAGAACTTCTGTTCTAAAGGGCACCTTAGGAGGTGATTTTGGTTCTTGTGTAGCAACATAGGATACTGAGGAAGTGTGATACATGCTAATATGAAGATATGGATACATGGATTATAGTATACAAACAAGATTCATTATTATGTTTTGATATACAACTGGATGATGTCATAGAATCACATACTATTTTGCAAATGTTCCAAAAAATTAATAATGCTATTTATTTTCAGTAGTTCATTGAAAGATGACATGTTTAAAATTGCCGTTATGTGAAATTAATTTGAAAGCCGTTGAATTGAGCTTGTCTCGGTTCTAGAAAACAAATTTATGAAAAAAGTACAATATGAGAAAATTGCTAATGACTTTATGTAATCTATAGAAATCTCCCAAAATAAAACAAAACAAAGCTTTAAAATCAAATTTTAAATCCTTTTTCTAACCTGAATAGGCTGGATCTCTTTTAGCTTTTTTCATTATTGTTTCCCTGAACTACCATGAACCAAATATCCATAAATTCAATAGATTTGCACAACTTTCAAAATCCCAATGAATTTTCACAAAAAAACTTTCACAAACTCCACAAATCTTTTAGTCTCTACAGATTCCTATAAGTTTTCCACAAATTTCATAAATAATTAGAATTTCTATAAATTTAAATTCTAAGGATCAGAGTAAGACTTCTTAAATGAATGTTAAGGCTTTCAATTCCTTCATTTTCTCTTATGTTGAATGTGAGACCCACTTCAATGGATGTTAAGGCTTTTCTTTCTAAAGTAACAAAATTAAAATTTTGAGGATAGGAGTAAAACCTCCTTAAATGGATGTTAAGGCTTTCAAATCCTTCCTTTCCTCTTAGGCTGGATGTGAGACCCACTTCAATGGATGTTAAGGCTTTCCTTTCTAATTTAGAAAAATTCAAATTTTGAAGATAGGAGTAAGACTCCCTTTAAATGAATGTCAAGGCTTCCAATTCTTCAATGGATTTAAGGCTTTCCTTCATGATGTAGTAAAATCCAAATTTTGAGGGTAGGATTAAGACAATCTTTAATTGAGCAAGGTTTCCTATTCCTTTGATCAGCACTTAAGTGGATGTGAGACCTTGTGCATTCTTTCACTCACCTCTTCTATTAGATGTGCATCTCTGACATTCTTTCCCAATGTGACAAATATTTTCTTCAACTAGCTCTTAAGTTGAATGTGAGTTCCTGTGCATTTTGGCTTGATTTAGTCTTCCAATCAAATCAATTCACTAAATTATCAAATTTTTAACAATAAATTTTCAATACATTTTTCCCTTATAATATTAATTAATTAAAACTTTCAAAAAAATGAATAAGAAAAATATCAAAAATATAAATTGAAAATTACACTCAATCCTTCTCACTAGAAACCTCATAACAAGAATTTTTGAACTTTTAATTTAAAATTCAATCTTAAATCTAGTTTGATTTGTAGTATGTCTTAAGTTCGTTTGCTTAAACATCTCTTTAAATTATGTTGGACATTTTGGTCAACACCAATACACACGGCATTCTTGTTCAACACACTACACCTATTGGGGTCCATTTATTGACCTTTCTTTGGTGAGATATTTTTTCCTCTCTAGACCCCAGGATCTAGCCATAGGACTTCTGTACTGTCTATCCTAAAGGTCTAGTATTGGGACCCACACCACTTAGCAATTCAAACCACCTCTTTACTTTTTGTAGTCTCGTATGTGTTTTTTCAAATCCTTAACCTTTAGTTGAGTTGATTGGAACCAAAATATTGAAACTCAAATTAAGTTCTTATAAGGATTGGAAGTGCATTAGGGAGACCTTTTAGAACACTACTATAATTTACACGCATTCACATACAAATACTCATCAACCCCACTACAATTTAAACACATTCACATACACTCACATCATACTTATACACACTACATCATCAAAATTGAAATCAAATTTTCATAAATTGCCCACAAACTGAAATCAAAAGGGATAAAATCAATTTTAAGAACATCCATTAAGAAAAACTTGAAATTTATCCATCATAAATTAAAAAAAAAAAAGAATAAGACTCAAGCCCACCAAATCCAAGCCTAAGCTGACTAAACTATGCATCCAAACCTATGAACCAAATGCAAGTTCAAAATTTAGAACCAATACCTATGTCACTTGGCAAATTAATTAAAATTTTGTCCCAACATAAATAAAGGCAAACCTTAGCTCTTTTTTTAGCTAAGTCCACCCATTTTTTTGTATTTTTAAATAGATGGTGATCAAATTTGATGATAAAGACAGGCTCATATTATCCGCTGCCTTTTGTGTTGGTTGCATTTTAAATTTTGAAAATTAAGTTTAAATAAATATATGTGTGCGTGTGTGTGTAATTTTTAAAAATACATTTTAAATTTGAAAGACGAGACTTAAAAGTTCTCACACATTTTAATAGTTTAAGTAATCGAGTGCAACCCTATAAGTAACGTACTTATCTTAGGGAAATGGCACATTACTTGACGACGAGCATGATTAAATAAAAAATAGAATTTATGACATATGTATGGTTTACAAACCTTTTTATTTGTCCTTGATGAGTTCCCTTAACTAATATAAAGATTAGATAGAGTTTATATTACCTGGGTTTTTTATTTCCTTATATAGGCAAGCCTCTATAGTTAATTGCATCCAAAATGACCAAAGTGAGTTAAGAAAACTCTCAATAATGATCAGAGGTCTTTGTCTTCAATATTTCCAAGTTAAGTTTTTAAAGTTGGAAATAGGAAAGTCAAATGGGAAATGACCAAATTGGAGCATTTATTCTAGGAGTGAAGAGAGCGAGAAGTATATGAGGTCATAAATTCATAGGGAGAACCTCAATGACTTCCCAAATTATCCTATTAGTTGGCTTTAATTTTGCTGATGATATTATTTAATGTTAACCTTAGATCCTAAAGAGAGTAAGGACTTATACTCCACAACATGATTATGAAAGAGCCTAAAGATAAAGTGAGGATTTACGTCGTGCTAGATGAACTACCTTAAAGTCCAATGGATTATGTTAATTAAGCTAAGGTTTAGTTGAAGTAGATCTTGTTCCAAGTCGGGTCTTAATTCATAGGCAGAAGTTGTCCTCCATTTGCTTGCAGCTTGTTCCTGACATAATAATTTCAAGTTTAGGGTTTACTGTGAACATGCAATTATTGTTGATTCCTATGGCCTGTTATGGGATACCACCTAGCATATGTTCTACGGTTGTCTACCCTACGGGCCTTGTAGGTGTTATAAATAAGTGTATAAGTAAAGGTAGTAAATAACGTGTAGAACGAATGAAGTAAAATGTAGTAAATGTAAAATAAACATGTGTACTTGGGATTCCTGCCATTGATGTAAGGTTAGTACAACATATTATAATAAAGTGTAGAAAAGTTAAATGAATCGTAAGAAAATCAAAAAAGAACTTAAACAAGTCATAAGGAAACCTATGCAAATAAAAAAAAAACACGATGTCACATATAGAAGATCAAGGCTAGGTTTAATAAGTTAAGTTTGAGATGGGCTCAGAGCCAGTTTGTGTGCTTTATAATCCAACTTTGGATAGAATCCATCAACCAAATGAACTAAGGAGGGAAATTCATGGGCTCAATCAAAGTGATTATTAAGTGGACTTTTATAGCATAACATCCAAAATCCTTAATTTTTCAGGCATATAAAATTAAACTTTTACTTAATAGTGAAAAATAGTAGTGTCACAAGAAAATATTTTTTTTTGTGATGTTATGTTTCTATAAATATTTTGGCAAATTAGATAGTGCACAAGTTAATCACTCTAATCAGACTAGAACTACCGACAACATAAGAAAGCTAGGGGCAACTTCTTATTGATAGTTGGTGATAACTATGCTCCATTTTATCCTCTTTCTGAATATCATTTAGGTAGGAGATACTATCCTAGTGTCCCGCTCTTAGCACACATAAGCATTATCATCATTACCCTTGCCAACAAAACCATCCAACTTACTCCAGCCCAATGAACCATCTGTGGCATTTAAAGTTCGATAATAGATCTCGGAGCATTAGGTTTGATTGTAGGTTAAGTTGTAATGGAAATTTTCATTGATGAAGAGCATTAATATTGGCTCTCTGGTCTATAAATATATCCTCGGCGTTGTTACGGGAAGTTCTACGTTAGGGTTAGGATAACCATATCTTATTTTCTCTCTTTGTCAGAAATCTGGTGTTGGATTTGAGAGTTGGGAGGAGTCGCTACATCCACTAAAGGCTATTGCACAGATAATGTTGACTTATTTGTGAAACAGGTTATTTTTTGTCATGAGGCTAGATTTTATAAAGTTTCTTCTACTTCTAGACCACCACTTTTCATGCTTCAGCTTGACTCCTGCTAGCATCGATTATTTATTTGATTGTTTGAAGATTTTAGAAGATGATATCTTTATTATGCAGAACCAAATGTATGAAAATGCAGATTATTTGGACACTTGGACATAAGGAAAAAATAGTGAAGCGATTATGAATTCAAAATGTGCACTTCTCTTTCGGATTTGTTTTAACAGAAAAAATTAATTGAAGGAGATAAGACAGGGAAGTTTCATGACTATCCACATTCTCAGATGTTTGAATTTCATAGATCAACGAAGGAGGATGGTGATGATGATGATGCGTAGAAGTACTTTTTCATTTTGGATGTAGTAGACTTGTATGTATATCTTTTCCTACTCACTGCTGATTGTTATATTTTTCTTCCATGTTTCATTTGGGTATTGGATTATTTAGTTTAACACTTCTGCTTCGATACAATGATTAGTTTTTAGTTTTATTTAGCCATTACATATGAAAAATGTTGAGTTGTGATTTACTTATTTATGCATGTTTGACTTATCTACTTATATCTATACTTTTGTGATAAAAGTACGCAATTTTCCTTTTTTTCCTTGTTTATATTCTCACATGTAATTCTATAATTGTTTGAAAACAAGAATGGTGGAAAGAAAAATTTTTTAAAGCTTAACTTTATTAGTCCTCAGTAGGCTATAGCCTAAAATAATATTATTTTAAATTGATTTGTGGTATGTGGTGTTAGCTTCAAGGTACTAAGATTTAGATTTTAGGGGTGTTATAGAAAATATAGTTCAAATTTTGCAAAAAATAGGATTGTTCTAAAGATATTTAGAAAATTATAGGAAAATGGTTTTACTATTGCTAAAAATAAATTATATTTTTGAAAAACTAAGATTCCTAGATCTATACTTCATAAGAATTGAGACTATTAAACTTTATTTTCAAACTAATACTCACAAATCTCAAGCAAAGGAAAGTGATGAGTTTTTAACTTTAAGAGAAGGATGGTGAAATTCAAAATCATTAAAGGCTGATTCAGCTATAGTAATCCTCACATATAAGAAAAATAAAAACAAAACAAAAAGGAAAAGAAAAAGAAAATTAGAAGAAATGAAAGTGAGGAGAAGCTTAAAGAGATTCCTAATAAAAAATTGGTTTCACTTGAACTTTCTTAAGGGAGAAAACTTAGATACAATCTTATGCTTGATTTAATTTTGTAATTGAATTAGTAAAATCTTTATGATTGGAGTGCTTGAAAATTTGTCTTTTATATTTTCTAGGAATCCCAAGTTTGAGAAATTACAATTTGATTTTGAAGTAAATAGAAGATCAAAATTCCTAAGTTGAATACAGGATATTCTTATACCTTAGTCCTAGCCGTATTCACTAAAATTCCCTTTAGATTGCACTATGACATTCTCAAAGAAAATTTGTAGAAAATCCTGAAGGAACATATTACCTCAAAACAAGTTTTAAATTATAGTTTTATTTAAGGACAAGTAACGTTTAAGTTTGGGGGATTTTTAACATGTCTTGTAGCATGCTAATTTTCCTTTACATATTATACTTATTTTTGATGAAATTTCACTTTAAATGAAAGTATTTCTCTATTTTTGTTGCATGTATAATAAGTAAGATAATTGAAACGAATTGGAGCAAAAATGAAGCAAAAAAGAGGCAATTGAATCAATGGAACAAGCTGCAAACTGGCACCTAGGCACCACTCCATGGTGCCATGGCACCATATATGGGTGCCTGGGAGCTGAACTATGCCTAATCTCCCAAGAAGATGGCACCATGGTGCCACAAACTAACATGTCGGCACTGTGGTTTACTGTACCTACCCTAGCAAGTGGCGCATAGGCGCCAGAACTATCCTGGACAGTTTTTGGAGCCATTATACACAAAATTTTAGGGTTAATTCAGGGGGTGGGAGTTCAAAAGAGAGAAGGAAGTATTAGTGAAGAAAGGAGATAGCATAGGAGTGCAGGAAAAGAGACGAGAGCTTGAGATTTTCATTTTTTTGTCATTTCTTTAGAGAGAATTGAGTGAAATTGTAAGGGATTACTCTGAGTAGTGCAAGGAGGACTTGGGTATCACTTGGGGAGGCATTTTAATTTCTTTTCTTAGGGACAAAGATAACTCTTTAAATTTGTGTCGTCTTGTACTAGGTAAACCCATATTGCATGAATTTTCTTTACTATAAGATGATGAAGTATTATGTTTCCTTCATGCATAATGCGTAATTCCTTTACTCCTTACTCTCGTGATGAAATATTATAATGTGCAGGTATGTGGTTATATTTAGAATAAAAAAACTAAACCCTAAACCTTAAACATATACTAAAAACTTGATTGTTCTATTGGGTGAATAAAAATTAAACCGTAGTTTAGTGCAAATAAATAGGGAGATAAATGTAATGGAGGTAACTTGGAGGTTTCTAGGGTGACAGGCAAAAACACTTACCTAGTTAAACCTAATTTTTTTATGCACTTGGAAAAGAGTAAGGAAAATGAATGATCATATATGTCACAAATTCAAATATAATTTCTACTCCTACACAAATTACTTATTTCATTGAAAGGGGAAGGTATTTTTCATAGCTTGAATTCTCTTAACTTAATTAACTTTAGTAAAATTAGCTTTATAGTAAGTTTATAGGATTAGTGATAATTTGGTAGATATCACTAGTACAACATAAATCAAACTTATTTCTATGCTAAGACTCTTCTTATTCAATTAAAGCTTTTTGGAAGCCTTTACATTTAACAGCCTTCCTTGTGGGAATAATATTCCAGACTAAAGAAAGACCTATATTACTTGAATGATATATGCACTTAAGTAAAAATATTTAGTGAGTAGCGTTAAACCATGCAAAAACTCTAATTATTAAATTTATAAAATATATTTTAGATTTATGATATTTCATCCCTAAATGACTAAGTATACCGAAGGTCCATCAGATGACTTCAGATGACAATCAATATCAAGCACAAAGTAAGGGATGCTCCTCAAGTAAACTTTCCTTTGTCTTAAATAACTTAAACCACTAGGACTTCAATGTTGCTAGTCTAGCATGACATAAATCTTCACTGTAACTTTTGGCCCTAATAAAATGCATTGTGCATTATATGCCTTAACTCTTTTTAGGACTCTGAGATTGTTCATTTAGTACGACGTAAACCCTCATATCTTCTTAAGCTATTTGGACAACTGTGTTATGCAGATATAAGGCCTAATTTTACTAAAATGATTGGGGTAAATATCAAATAACATCGCTTCCAAAATGTAAAGCTAAATAGTAGGATAGCTTGGGAGGTCATTGAGGACCTTCTTGAAATCTATGACATCTCCTACATGTTGCTCCTTTGGATTTTGAAAATAGTTATTCCTATTTAAGCCATCTCCACTTAATTTTCTTATAAATAATTATGAGCCAAACTTTAAATTCTTGAAGATCAAACCCCTGATCTTAATTGAGAGTTGTCCAAGGTGACTTTAGTTGCCTAAGATGTAACCAAGGGGTTTGCCTCCACAGAAAATTGGGAAACCGTATTATCTAAACCATGTCTAGTCCTTATATTATATAAGGGGATTGAAAATTACAAATTTTGCTGACTAAATGGATGTCAAAAGTTTCTTAGTTTATATTGTTCATGCTACTATTAAGTGTACGCTCATCTCTCTAAATTATTATCATTTGTAATATTGTGCTCAATTATTTAAACTATTAGACGTATGAGATCTATTCAGTCCCATTTTTTAAAATTAAAATACTATTTTTAAAAATTACAAATTATATATCTATTAAACCAAAATAAACCATATTATTTTTCAAAATGATGAGAAAATTGACTAAAACGTTCTGGCGACTCCGCAGGAGACCAATTTTTCTCTCCATCTTTAATCAAGTGGTTTTGTCTTCACATATTTGTAGTGTGTTCATGTCCCTTATGGGTCAGACTATCATTCTTCCATTTATGTACCTTTCATATTTCTTTCTTGGGTAGGTATAATCAACTACTTCCTTGATTCTAGACCTTTTGTTTACTCGCCCTTAAAAAGAGAAGTTATAGAGTCTTCAAAGTCTAAAGTGGGTTGGACCTCCAATAGGGTGGTGTGCTAGGAGAGATAAGCATCAACATGAGGCTGTCATGGAATCAAACCTTCTTTCCAAAGCTTTTTGGACATAGTCCTAAACTTCAAATTTGTTTCATCTTCCTTCTAAATTTAGCTTTCTTTTAGTAAATAATGCAATGTTTTAGTCCTTAAGCTTCCCTCAACAACATAAAATTCCAATGCGAAATAATAAAACAAATCCTCAAATTCAAAATGAACAACAAAAAGATAAAAAAAAAACCACAAAAAATCTGAAGAAAAGGAAAAGATTAAGTCAAAATATTAATTGGATAAGTTTCAAAAGAAACGCCCAGTTAGTAAGACAATTTTATTAATTTCGAAATCTCTGAAAAATAACTACACCAAGAGATAGAGCGTAGGACGTTGTTGTTGCTAAAAAAATTTTCAACTGACAGGAACAATGTGGTTCCTAAAGTTGTTTTTCTCATTCACTGAAGGATATAAGGTGTTTAACGATAAAGCTGCCCACCACATTGGGTCAATGATTAAGTATGGGGTTGTATGATGACTTTGAAGTGATACTCGACAAAGTACCTTATGTCATAATGAAAAAGATTGCCCCAAAGGTTTAGGAACCGTAAGATAACTTTGAATTGAAGTGTAGCCTAGTGTTCTCTATGATCAAGAAGGCAAAAGTCATAGGTACACCTTTTAAGTCCATCGTCCCCACTCCTATTAAGCTTATTGCCTCTACTACTATAAGGACTATCACTCCCTCTGCCACTAGATTTATTGTCTAAGCCTCTATCTTCCCAATGTTGTTAAAAAGAAAAAGGATATGTATAAAAAAGAGCCAGTTGAGGCCTTCGCCCCGATACCGTATGTGTTTGAAATTGGGTCCAGTTCAAGGTCTACACCACTAACCAAGTTCAAAAGAAGAAAATAAAATTGAAAGCTCCTTAAAACCAAGAAGGCAAAAGTTGCATAGGTGGTTCTTACCGAAGGAGCTCGCCATCTGGAAGGAATGAGGTTGTCTGAGACCTCACCTCTTCTATGAGTGAGTAGGTTTCACCCTTTATCCACTGCTTCTAGGGAGGCAGGTGTTTATAGAATTGTAACCATGCTACCCTACCTGTCTCTTCATAATGGTCACAGTAACATAAAGGCATAAAATACACCTCTTACTCGAGTTTGTTCTGTACATAAGAGATTAGCCCGCAAGGAGCACTATTTTGTCGCTAGAATCTTGAAAAGAACATGTTGAGCAGTGTCACTCCAATGAAAGTTAAGATTTTGAAAAAGGATAAACTTTTCAGACAATTTCATAGATCCATATCGAGTGGAGATGCACTGTCCCCTCATGTTTCTGTCAAGCTTCATCTTGGAGAGCATATGGTTACTACTGATACACCTAAAATATATAGTGTTTCTAGATATATTTTTATACCTATTTTTGAGTTATTGTCCTTTAATGGAAGGTATTTTTGTGTTTGATACAAGTAAAAATAGAAAAAATGCTTAAAGGAGTGAAAAATGATCAAATTTGGAGCAAAAAGGTGAAAATTGTGCAAAAGAGTTTTGATGCCTAAGCACCAGATCCGACGCTTAAGCGTCAGGATAAACAAAGAAGGTCACGCCTAAGCGCTGAGACCCCGCGCTTAAGAGCCAGTGACTGTAACTAGACGAGTAAAATCGATTTTCACTAATTTCAAAGAGGTTTTTGAGGCACCCATTGGCTTAATAGGTGGTTGTAACCACCAGAGACAAAAATTATCATGAAAGGATGCATCTCTTGGGCAAATACATCGAATAAAGACATATTTTGAAGAGATCCCAAGGCACCTTATGGAAAACTGTAAAAGAAAGAAGAGAAGACTTAGAAAAGAGTCCTGAAAATAATGACAAGTTTTGAAAGTTCTTTTCTGGGGAGTTAGTTTGGAGAGATTTTCAAGAACCACTTTTTATTTTACTTTATCCTTTTTATTATTTTGTGTTGAGTGGTTGTAAAAGAAGAGATTCAAAGGAACTTCAAGAGTTTAGTGGAGGACTTGAGATAAGTTTTTATCTTTTTATTTTAGATTGTTGGTTTGACAATGATTTCTTCTTTTAAACTAAAGTGTGGTTTTGTTTTCTCCATAGATTCTGTTTGGTGGAGGATTTGAGATAAGTTTTTATCTTTTTTTTTAAACTACTTTTGGTTTTAATTGTGACTTCGTTATTTGAGATAAGTTTTATCTTTTATTTTAGACTACTTTTGGTTTTAATTGAGACTTATTGTTGATAAGTTTTTATGTTTCTGTTTTGAGACTACTTTTGGTTTTAATTGAGACTTGTTGTTGGTTTGACTGTTTGGCGGAGGACTTGAGTTAAGTTTTTATCTTTCTTTTTTGAGACTACTTTTGGTTTTAAATGAGACTTTTTGTTGTTTGACAATGATTTCTTCTTTTAAACTAAAGTGTGGTTTTGTTTTCTCCATGGATTCTGAGTAGTTTTCTTTAACTGTGTTTTTAAAATGATNGTTGCAGGTGGTGGAACGAGAAGACTCACCAAGTACACTTTTACAGTTTACCGCATTTTACATNGAATCACATGAGGTTGTATGAATGAGAATGTAGTTCATATGATTGAGTGAAAATAAATAAGGAAATATTTATTGATGGGTGTAGAGTTAGAGGACTTTAAAGTGACAGGTTAAAGCCCCCAACTTTGTTTATTATTTTAGGTTCTACTTTAGATCTAATTTTATTGGAACTCTTGTATAGTGCAGATAGATCATTCTGCTATTAAGTACTTAATGAAAAAGAAGGATACTAAATCGAGACTTATAAGATAGATTCTTCTTTTATAAGAATTTGATTTTGAAATAGTAGATCAGAATGGAACTGAAAATCAAATTGCTGATCATTTGTCTAGACTTGAGTTAGAAAAACCACTCTGTTTTGAAAAAGAAATTAATGAACATTTTCCAGATGAAAAATTGTTCACTGTAAAAGCACTCTATTTTGAAAAAGAAATTAATGAACATTTTTCAGATGAAAAATTGTTCACTGTAAATGAGTGGCATGTTCTGTGGTATGCCGACATTTTAGTGATCTTAAACCCTATGGAATGACATACCAACAAATGAGGAACTTTATTTCTGAAGCTAATACTTATTTTTGGGATGACCAATATTTATATAAATAAGGAAAGGATCTGATCATTTGAAGATGTGTGCCATTAGAAGAAACCTTATGAAATTATCAAATTATTTGAAGATGTGTAACATTAGAAGAAACTTATGAAATTATCCAAAAATGTCATAATTCATAATTTTGGGGGACATTTTGGTGTTGATAAAACAACATACAAAATTCTACAATCTGGATTTTATTGGCATACAATTTTTAGAGATGTTAATGTTTATATCAAACCTTGTGATAAGATGTCAAAGAGTAGGCAATATTTTTAGAAGAAATGAGATGCCCCTCAATTATATGCTAGACGATGTCAAAGAGTAGGCAATATTTCTAGAAGAAATGAGATGCCCCTCAATTTATGCTAGAACTTAAAATATTGATGTTTGGGGATTAGATTTCATGGGACCATTTATACCATCTTTCAAAAATTTATATATTTTTTTAGCAGTGGACTAGTATCCAAATGGATAGAAGTTGTTGCTTTACCTCGATGTGATGTTCAAAGTGTTGCAAAATTTTTGAAAACAAACATATTTTGTAGATTTGGGATGCCGAGAGTTATCATTACTGATGGGGAAGTCATTTCAGAAATGTCATTATGGAGAAGTTATTAAGGAAATATCATATAAATCATAGGATTGCTACTACTTATCATCCTCAAATAAGTGGTTTGACTGAATTATCCAATCAGAAAATTAAAAGAATTATGAAAAAAATTGTGAATCCAACAAAAATGGATTGGTCAGTCAAACTTGACTATGCTTTATGGGCTTATAGGACAACATATTGAACTTCTATAAGAATGTCCCCATATAGGCTAATATTTAGGAAAGCTTGTCACTTACCTGTTGAACTTGAGCATAAATCATATTGGGCTATTAAAGAGTTGAATTATAATTTAAAAGATGCTGATGAGAAAAGATTGCTACAATTAAATGAACTTGAAGAGATAAAGAATAAATCTTATGAGAGTAATAAGTTTTATAAAGAAAAGATGAAAACGTGGCATAATCAAAAGATTCTTACTAAAAAATTTTAGTCAGAGCAACAAGTTTTGCTATATAATGCAATGTTAACATTATTTCTAGGCAAACTTAAGTCCAGGTGGATGGGCCCATTTGTTGTGATGAAAGTTTATCCTTATGGAGCTGTGAACTTAACTCCGGGCCCATTTGTTGTGATAAAAGTTTATCCTTATGGAGTTGTGGATATTAAAGATCCTAATTTTGAAAAAAATTTTAAAGTGACTGAAACCTTATTATATAGGGGATCAACATAACTATAATTATGGATTGATGTCGGGTCAACCATAATTAGCACTGATTATGTCGGGCTGACGACGTAAAAAACCAAGAGCTTTGTGGGAGGAAACCCATAGTTATCGGTGTGTTTTTTGCTTTGATTGTTGTTTTGAGTCTGATTAAGAAATTTGGGGTAGTATTTTTGAGTTTATTATGTGATAGTAATGATTTTTAGACTTTATTTAATGACCTACACATGTTAGAGTGAGAATTTTGACGTTAAGTTGGCTGGTGCAAAAATGTGCACTAGCGCTTAAGCGCCAGATCCGCCACTTAAGCGCGGTAGTTTAATCAAAATTTTGATTTCTAGAATATATAACTGCAATTTGGTTGGAATAAACGTGTCTTGGTAGTTTCTAGTCATGCCTAAAAGTTATGAGGAGGAATTAGGCCTATAAATAGAAGGGTTTTGTGAAGGAATTTTACCTCGGATTATTTTTAGCCCTAAAAGTCTAAGAAAGAGAGAGATTTTGAGAAAATGTCTTCATGGAAGATGGATTTGAAAAAGAAGGAAGAAGCCATGAGGAAGAAGTTCATTAGTCAAAGTGCACAGGAGATGTATAACAGTTTCTTAGCCGTTAGTATTGAAGGGATATCTGAGAAGAATAGCCAGATGGAGAATACTATATCTGTATTAGAGACTAAGGTGCTTGAATTGCATGCTCATCTAGAACATATTGGGTGGCAACTTAGGATGGAATTCAACCATAACAGTTATATAGAGGAAGCAGATAAGGCGATGTTCATTAAGAAAAAGTGGATTGAAGATGATAGTATTAAAACTCATCACCACCGTCCGTTTTATCAACTCTATATTCCTGGAGAGACTACTGAAAGACAAGAATTTGTTCCTTCTAATGAAGAGTGGCATTAAGTTAAGTTTTAGGAATTATGTGTTTGGAGTCATATTTTTAAGTGTGTTAGTGTTTATGTCTTGTGTTTAGTGTTTGTGTCACTTACGTGTTTAATTGTAAAATATGTGTCAAGTGTTTTGTACTTAGGAAAATTTTCTCATCCAAGACTATTTGGAGAGAGAACTAAGTGTTAAATGTGTTTGTACTTGTTTGTGAATTAATATAAGTTTATTTTTGTGAAAATTTGTGTTATTTTTAGCCTCAAATTGAATTAATTATTATGGAGAATTTTGAGAGAGATGAGAGTTATAGAAAGTAAAAATAGTCATTCAAGTGTTATGAGACCATTTAGGGGTGGTTTACTTAGGCTAATAGTGCATTTTACTTAAAAATTAAAAATTTCAAAAATTGTGCACTGGCGCCTAAGAGCCACATCTCGCGCTTAAGCGCGAGCCAACCCGAGAGGTAGGAGCCTAAGCGCTACTTACCGGCGCTTAAGCGCCGGTTCACGAAAACCGATTCGCGGACGGTTAAAAGTGAATTTTAAGCCCAAAAATACCATTTTTTACACATCCTATCGTCTTCCCCAACTAAAATTAGCAATTTTAAGGGCTAGGGCAAGTGGGATTTGAAAATTTCTTGGTGGAATCGAGTGAGATTTGCTAGATCCAAGTTCCTTAAGGTAAGAGCTTTACTTCTATGCAAAAATTTTAGATTTTCACCATATATTTTGTGCACGTTTGGAAGATTTTGAAAATTTACTATTCATGGTGAAAAGTGAAGAAAAATCTATGGAAATTGTTTGGGAAGTTTAGTTAGTGCTTTTTGGAAGTTTAGTTTGGTGATTAAACTTGATTTTTAAAGTTATTTTTGGAATTTATTAAATTTGTAGAATGACATGAAGAATGAAAAGGAGTAGAAGAAAGAGCCCATTTGATTTGATCAAGTTTGTCGTTCGAAAGCTCGGGATCGATATAGTGACGCTTTGCAGTCACAAAAATTGATTCAGGAGCAATGTTTCAAAAGTCCAGGTAGAGAAGTAGAAGATCTGATAGTCCACCGATAGTGGGAGCAGTTTTGTTGTTTCTCTGTCGTCGTAGTGAATTCTGTTGTGAGGGAGTTTTATGCAAATCTCCTAGAGGTTGAAGACGATCGAGTTATGGTTAGAGGGAAGTTGGTACCTTTTAATCTAGAGGTAATCAACTTGTTTTGCTATTTACCACCAGAGACTTTCTGTTTTTATGCGAATTATAGTCCTAGTGAGGAGGAGTTAGACGAGATTATTTCATATTTAACTATTGGGAGAGGACTTTGAAAGATAACCAATGAGATGAGAGTAAATTTTTTGACTTCAAAGTTATGTGCACCTTTAAAGGCCTGACATTATTTAATTTCTGATCGTCTGCTTCCGACCAATCATCTCAGTGAAGTTACTAGAGAGAGAACAATGTTGAACTATTGTATTTAGGAGGGAAAGCCTATCAACATAGGGGCTTTGATCTATCACACTATCATCAGTTCAGCTGTTGCTGCTACTACTGCACGTATGGGATTTACTTCCTTGATATTTTTGTTATGCGAGCAGGCTGGAGTGAAGCATGATAGTTGGGAAGAAGTTCTGTCACCTCTAAAGCCCATTACGAAGGTGAATGTGAAGACTTATTTTGAGCATTTGATTTTTGGCTGGAGAGGAGGATTTTCCAGAAGTTATGGATTAGAGACGTCTGGTGCATCTTCATCACGACCATCTACTTCATGTGCTTCTACATCTAGAGGTGATACCAAGAATCAGGATGAGTCATTGCAGAAGAAGATGGACAATATCAATTTTACTTCTGATAAGGTACAAAATTTAGAGTGTTTTGCAGATCATACAAATAGTTATAATAGAAGGAAGAGTGGTTATGAAGAGAAATTCCACTCATCTTTGGAGAGCCTAATTAGAGGTGAACCAGGAATGCAATTTCCTCCATATACTTAGTATCCTGATTATGAACCTGCAGAAAAATGGTACAACGGTGATTCTTNTAATAAAACTCTTAATGAAACTCAAATTAATTATACAACAACTAAAAAAGAGTTATTAGAAATAGTATATGCTTTTGATAATTTTAGATCATTATTAATTAGAACTCATTGTGTAGTGCATAGAAATCATTCTACATTAAGTATTTAATGAAAAAGAAGGATGCTAAACCTAGACTTATAAGATGGATTCTTCTTTTACAAGAATTTAATCTTGTTATAGTAGATTAGAAGGGGATTGAAAATTAAATTACTGGTCATTTGTCTAGGTTTGAATTAGAGAAACCACTTTGTATTGAAAATGAAATTAATGAACATTTTCCAGATGAAAAATTATTCACTATTAATGAGTGGCGTGTTCCATGGTATGCTGACATTGTGAACTTTATTGTTAGTGATATTATACCCTATGGAATGACATACCAACAGAAGTGGAATTTTATTTCCAAAGCTGACTTATTTTTGGGATGACCCATTTTTATATAAACAAGGAAAGGATCTGATTATTCAAAGATGTGTGCCATTAGAAGAAACATATCAGATTATCTAAAAATTTCATAATTCTGATTTTGGTGGACATTTTGGTGTTGATAAAACAAATTACAAAATTTTACAATCTGGTTTTTATTGGCCTACAATTTTTAGAGATAATAATGCTTATATCAAAACTTGTAATAGATGTCAAAGAGTAGGCAATATTTTTATAAGAAATGAGATGCCCCTCAATTATATACTAGAAGTTAAAATATTGATATTTGGGGATTAGATTTCATGGGACCATTTATACCATCTTTCAAAAATTTATATATTAAATTAGCAGTGGACTATGTATCCAAATGGATAGAAGTTATTGCTTTACCTTGATGTGATGCTCAAAGTGTTGCAAAATCTTTTAAAACAAAAATATTTTGTAGATTTGGGATGCCGAGATTTATCATTACTGATGGGGAAGCCATTTCAGAAATGAGATAATGGAGAAATTATTAAAGCAATATCATATAAATCATAGGATTGTTACGCTTATCATCCTCAGACAAGTGGTTTGGTTGAATTATCCAACTGGGAAATTAAAAGAATTATAAAAAAATTTGTGAATCCAACAAAAATGGATTGGCAGTAAAACTTGACCATGCTTTGTGGGCTTATAGGACAACATACAAAACTCCTATAAGAATGTCCCCATATAGGCTAATATTTGGAAAAGCTTGTCACTTACAAGTTAAACTTGAGCATAAGGCATATTGGGCGATTAACAAGTTCAATTATAATTTGGTTGGTGAGAAAAGATTATTGCAATTAAATGAGCTTGAAGAGATAATGAATGAATCTTATGAGAGTGCTAAGATTTACAAAGAAAAGATAAAAATGTGGTATAATTAAATGAGCTTGAAGAGATAAGGAATGAATCTTATGAGAGTGCTAAGAATTTATAAAGAAAAGATGAAGATGTGGCATGATCGAAGGATTCTTACTAAAAATTTTTAGCCAGGGCAACTAGTTTTGCTATATAATTCAAGGTTAAGATTATTTCCAAGCAAACTTAAGTCCAGTGGATGGGCCCATTTATTGTGATTAAAGTTTATCCTTATGGAGCTGTGGATATTAAAGATCCTAAGTCTGAGAAAATCTTTATAGTTAATGGACATAGACTCAAAGCTTATTTTATAGGGGATCAACATAAGTTTAATGATGGAATGGTGTTGGGTTAACCAGAGTAAGCACTGGTTACATCGAGCTGACGACTTAAAACCAAGCGCTTTGTGGGAGGCAACCCATAGTTATCAGTGTGTTTTTATTTTGATTGTTGTTTTATGCGTGATTAAGAAAATTTGGTGTAGTCTTTTTGAGACTATTATGTGTTAGTATTGATTTTAAGATTTTATTTAGTGATCTAGACATGTTAAAATAAGAATTTGGACGTTAAGTTGACTAGCGCAAAAATGTGGACTGGTGCTTAAGTGGCAAATCCGGAGCTTAAGCGTGGCAGTTTAAAAATATGTGCAAAATTTAGTATTCTAGAAGAAAAAACTGCTTAGAAGTTTGTAAGAATATGCCAAGGAAGTTTCTAAACGTGTCTAGGAGTTATTGGAAGGATTTAGGCCTATAAATAGAAGGGTTTAGTGAAGGAATTTCACCATATCATTTCTAGCCCTGAAGTTTAAGAGAGAGATAGATTGTAAGATGATGTCTTCATGGGAGATGGATTTGAATAAGGAGGAGACCATGAGGAAGAAATTCATTATTCAAAGTGCACAAGATATGTATAATGATTTCTTAGTTGTTAGTATTGAAGGGATATCAGAGAAGATCAACAAAATTGAAAATACCATGTCTGTACTGGAGACTAAGGTATTGGAGATTCATGCACATCTTGAGCATATTGAATGGCAATTAAAAATGCAATTTAGCCACACTAGTTATAGAAAGGAAGCGGATAAGGAGATGTTTCTTAAGCAAAAGTGGATTGAAGAAGATTGCATCAGAGCACGTCACCACCATCATTTTTATCAACTTTATATTCCAATTGTCGCAAGAGAAACTAATGAAAGTCCTAAATTTGTTCCTTCTAATGAAGAATGGAATTATGTTTTATGTTTGAAGTTATGTTTTTGTGTGTTTAAAGTAATTTTCTTTAAGTGTTTTAGTGTTTAAGACTTGCTTTTAGTGTTTGTGTTACTTAGGTATTTAATTGTGAAAAATTGTTAAGTGTTTGTATTTAGGAAAATTTTCTCATCCAAGATTATTTGAAATGAGAACTCGGTGTTTAAATGTATTTATACTCATTTTTTAATTAATATAAGTTTGTTTGTATGAAATTTTGTGTTGTTTTATCCTCGAATTGAAATAGTTATTAAGAAGAATTTTGAGATAAAAGAGAGTTACAGGAAGTTGAAAATAGTCATTTAAGTGCTATGAGACTATTTATGGGTGGTTTACATATGCAAATAGTGCATTTTACTTTAATTTAAAACTTTTAAAAATCATGCACCGGTGCCTAACCACCACAACTCGCGATTAAGCGTAAGCAAACCCGAGAGGCAGGCGCCTAAGCGCCACCGACCAGTGCTTAAGCGCCGGTTTACGAAAATCGGTTCGCCAACGATTAAAAGTGAATTTTTGAGCCAGAAATCGCCATTTTTAACGCCATCGTCACCTTCTTCCTCTCAAGTTCACAATTTTGTAGGGCTAGGGCACATCTAAAGTGAAGATTTCTTGGTGGAATCAAGTGAAATTTGCTAGATCCAATTTCTTTGAGGTAAGAGCTTTACTTTTATGTAAAATTTTTTGATTTTCACCATGTATTTTGACCACATTTGTAGAAATTCAAAAAATCACTATTCATGGTGAAAAATGAGGAAAAGTCTATGGAAATTGCATGAGAAGTTTAGTTTGTGCTTTTGGAAGTTTATTTTAATAATTTAAACATGATTTTTGAAGTTATTGTTGGAATTTATCAAATTTGTAGAATGACACCAAGAATTAAGAGGAGCAAAAGCAAAGCCCCTTTCGATTCGAGTAAATTTGTTATTTCAAAAGCTCAAGATTTATATAGTGATGTGTTGCAATCACGCAAACTGATTCAGGAGCGATGTTTTAGAAATCCGGGTGGAGATGTGGAAGATTAAATTGTTCGCCGACAGTGGGAACAATTATGTTGTTTCTTTATTGTGGCAGTTATATCTGTTGTGAGGGAGTTCTATGCAAATCTCCCTGAAGCTGAAGAAAATTGAGTCATGGTTTGAGGGAAGTTGGTACTTTTTTGCTAGAGGTAATTGATACACCTAAAATATATAGTGTTTTTAGACACATTTTTATACCTATGTTTGAGATATTGCACTTTAATGGAAGGTATTTTTGTGTTTTTGTTGCAGATACAAGTAAAAATGGAAAAAATGCTTAAAGGAGTGAAGAAGGATCAAATTTGGAGCAACAAGGTGAAAAATTGTGCAAAAGAGTTTTGGCGCCTAAGAGTCAGATCCGGCGCTTAAGTGCCGATTAGACAGAGAAGGTCACGTCTAAGTGTCGAGACCCCGCACTTAAGCGCTAGTGGCAGTTACTAGACAATTAAAATCAATTTTCACAAATTTCAAAGAGGTTTTTAAGGCACCCATTGGCTTAATAGATGGTTGTAACCACCAAGGACAAAAATTATCATGAAAGGATGTGTCTATTGGGCCAATACATTGAATAAAGACACATTTTGAAGAGATCCTAAGGAACCTCTTGGAAAACTATAAAAGAAAGAAGAGAGGACTTAGAAAAGAGTCCTGAAAATATTGGCAAGTTTTGAATGTTCATCTCTAGGAAGTTAGTTTGAAGAGATTTTCAAAAACCACTTTTTATTTATTTTATCCTTTTTGTTATTTTGTTTTGGGTGATTANAGAAGAGAGGACTTAGAAAAGAGTCCTGAAAATATTGGCAAGTTTTGAAAGTTCTTTTATGGGGAGTTAGTTTGAAGAGAATTTTAGGAACCACTTTTTATTTTACTTTATACTTTTTGTTATTTTGTTTTTAGTGATTGTAAAAGAGAAGAGTTTTAAATNAGGACTTGAGATAAGTTTTTATCTTTTTGTTTTAGACTACCTTTGGTTTTAATCGAGACTTGTTGTTGGTTTGACAATGATTCTTCTTTTAAACTAAAGTATGGTTTTATTTTCTCCATGGATTCTGAGTAGTTTTCTTTATCTTTCTTTTTAAAATACATAATTAAGTTTTAGATGAAAGTTGTGGAGAGTATTGATCTTTATTGTTGGAAGAAGTTGTGATGATTTAACNGAGTTGAGATAAGTTTTTATCTTTTTGTTTTAGACTACTTTTGGTTTTAATTGAGACTTGTTGTTAGTTTGAAAATGATTTCTTCTTTTAAACTAAAGTGTGGTTTTGTTTTCTCCATGATTTATGAGTAATTTTCTTTATCTTTCTTCTTAAAATGATAAGTAATTAAGTTTTGGAGGGAACTAAGTAGTTTTCTTTATCATTCTTCTTAAAATGATAAGTAATTATGTTTTGGATGGAAGTTGTAGAGAGTATTGATCTTTAATGTTGGAAGAAGTTGTGATGATTTAAATTCATGCACTTCATTTAATTCTTGGTTTGGCCAATCCTAAATGTTAAAATTTGTTGTGAGAACATGTAAGAACCGGGCTGGTATTGTCTTAGTCAACAATTAATGTTAAAATTTGCTTAGAGAACATGTAAGAACCGGGCTAGTATTGTCTCAGTCAACATTGGAAAGAATCACATGAGGTTGTATGAATGAGAATGTAGTTCATATGATTGAGTGCAAATAGGTAGAAAGAATCACATGAGGTTGTATGAATGAGAATGTAATTCATATGATTTAGTGCAAATAAATTTGGAAATAATGTTAAAATTTGTTGTGAGAACATGTAAGAACCGGGCTGGTATTGTCTAAGTCAACAATTGGTTAAAATTTATTGTGAGAACATGTAAGAACCGGACTGGTATTGTCTCAGTCAACAATTAGAAAGAATCGAATGAGTTTTATGAATGAGAATATAGTTCATATGATTGAGTGCAAATAAATAGGGAAATATTCATTGATGGATGTAGAGTTAGAGGACTTTAAAGTGACTGGTTCAAGCCCCCAACTTGGATGTTTTAGGTTCTAATACGAGATGTTAGCCCCCAGGTGGAGGGAATCGAGGGAACTCTAGAGAGAGAGCTAGTATCTTCCCGTGCAAATAAATAGGGAAATAATCTATGAAGGGTGTAGAGTTAGAGGACTTTAGAGTGACAGACCAACTTAGTTTATTAGTTTTAGGTTTTGATACAAGATGTTAGCCCCCAGGTGGAGGGAATCAAGGGAGGGTTAAAGCCCCCAACTTGGTTTATTATTTTAGGTTTTGATACGAAATGTTAGCCCCCAGGTTGAGGGAATCGAGGGAACTCTAAAGTGAGAGCTAGTATCTTCCCTGCCTAGCCGGTCTTCAGAACTATTCAAACTTTAAATTAGCCAATGTTCATTATAGCATCTCTAGTAAAGGTAAAGAATATTATTGCTCCTATTTGACACAACACAATTTGCATACTTCCACAACAAAATTCTTATGCTTATTATTGATTCATGATAAGAAGAAAGATATTTTCGTATTAAATACTTTTCTTCTATAAAAACTTTAGTTATCTTTTTAAGTTGTTATTGTTTCGTTAAAATATCAAAAATACTAAAAATATTTATATTTTAAATTCCTGTAAAAATCATTTTTAGTTTAAGTAATTATTTTTTAAAATAGAGAAACTTTTTAAAAAGTTCTTATTGCATAATCTTCCCTGTGGGTTCGATATTCAGGTCTTAATTAAAAAGTTCTATATTACTTGATAATGATACGTATACTTGCGTAGTATCGCAATATAAATATATATAAATTAAAAAGATAAATTCTTATTTTTCTTCAGGATTAAGTTTTTAGTTTTGTTGCAAAATAAAGAAATATAAGTGAAAAATATCATCATAACTATTGTTATACTGTGCATAAGCATTAAGTATTCAGTGATCAAGTTTTTGGTGTCATTTCCGAGGATTAAAATCTTCAAGTAGTGGTTTCGAATTCATAAATCCTTACATATACAAAAAATCGGGATCAACTGTCACCACCTACACCAAGACTACCACCTCTTCCCTGAAGCCTGCAGAGCGTAGGTCGGTCAAATCTCACCTCAGTCTGAGAATACCACTAATCACTGTGTATTAAAACCTCCCAAAGAGAAATAATGACAAAGGATCACTCTTTACCATATCCAGTTCACATTCTATGGACCATGCTTCTTCCCGACAAACCAATGTTACCAACGAGATGTCGTGTCTCAAAATATCAAAATCAAATAAGAAGTCATGGAAACCTTCGATCTCCAAGACAATACTGTGAGAGAATTCAAGTGGCCACCTCCCTGAGAAGGATTATAAGTTCGAGGTTCCAACTACCAGTATCACATCTACGCCAGAACTTAACACATGAAGAAGTGTTCTTTAGGATCCTCCCGCTAACCTGAAAGCCATCAAGGGGAAGTTAATTGAAGTTCTTTGGAATAGCTTAGAGCTGAAATTACAAAATTAACCAAAGAATAGAGAAATGATATTGAGGATGAGATTATGATTCGACAGATTATATGAAGGAAGAGTTTGCCTAAGTCAACATTGTTGAGACCAGAGCCTCTTCATCTCTATAAGATGTCTTGTCAATTGTTAGAGAAAATGTTGTCGAGATGCTACATCAGGTTATCCAACAGAAAGATGAGTAGATCAACTGCATGGAGAAAAGGATAGAAGAAGTAATGACTAATATGATGACTATACAGAGTCAACCTCAGTCTTGAAACATGGTCCCTGCTGAGGCAAATTAGTTGGAGGTCATTCAGATTGCAGACAATAAGAAATAATCTACCTCTGCCATTAGAGAAGAGTAACAAAGAAAGATCTTGCCCAAGGTGTAATACTAGAAAAAACATTAAGCAGGTTTTGGAACAACAAGTGAGAGAAGCCTTGACACATATGAAGAAAGGAACACTGATTCTAAAGGGTAGACCCTACCTAGAGGAATTCAATTCAATACAATTTCCCAAGGGTTTTTCTTCACCATCATTCAAAACTTTTGAAGGAACTGGTAATCCTCGACAGCATGATGCACACTTCCATGCAAGTTGTTGCAACATGGGGGGTAATGAAGCATTGTTGTTCTACCAGTTTGTAAGCAGTCATTCAAAACTTTTCTTTGACTGATATGTGGAGTTAACCAACAACTCGATAAAAATATTCATAGAACTAGATAACCTGTTTGTCAAAAGATTAGTTGGCACTCAACACCACATCACTGTAGATGATCTTGTGGTAAATCAAAAGAAACAAATAGAAACCTTGGTGGGTCAAGGGCTTTTCTATGTAAGGGATTCACAATAAAAACTTTTGAAAAGCTGCTTAGCAAAGCCGGGATTCTTCAGGAAGAAGCAAAACAACACGAGTTTCTGGAGAAGTTTGAGATGCCAAAATGAGGGAAAACATTTGAGAAAAGGCTTGAGATAGTAGTGATAATAGAGTAAGACAAGCAGTTAATGAATATACAAGCCGAACAGCCTTAGCAGGGTTATCAGCATCCTCAACAACATGGTAAGCAATCATTCCAACAGAGACCCTACCATACAGACAACAAGTCAACTTTGACAATGGAACAACAATTAAACAAGGTACATCCATTCAAGAATGAATTAGTGGGAAAGATGTTCCACAACTTGATAAAGAAGGCAAAATTAAGATTGTCGGAAGCAATAAAGCTAGAAGAGATTGTCAAGAAGGATCATCCTTAGAATTACCTATATCATAGATTGCTCTGCTACACCATAGAAGACTATTTCATGTTTAAAGACTGCTTAATAGGAGCTTCAAAAATGGGAGCATAACGATCCTGAAAGAATATTTTAGAGCGCTTGAAAAAGGTTCTGTCAATACATTGTCAGTTGATCCAAATGTTCCAGTTGATCCTTATGTGACCAATGATGGATGGAATACGATTTGGATAATGTCTTTGAAGAAGATATTGAAATAAATTTAAAGTTCATCGGTACAAGCTTCTGTCCAGAGTCCGAAGCCTTTGAAACTGGTATTATTGATTACAACGGAAGAGCTACCTTAAGAGCAAACAAGGATGGCAACTGGAGAAGTGAAGACTAACAAAGCAAAGAGTAGAGTAGGGACTACTCCTTATAGATTGGTTGTTTCATGTTTTGGGGGAGAAATCCCTCAAATTGTTGACTCTGTATCATTATTTCTTTGTCCTCTAGAGGTCATATAATGCTACGAGTTTTGATTTTAGCTACATTTTGACTTTCTCTTTCGACAATTTAACTAATAAAAAAAATAATTTAATTTTAAATTCTAAAGATAATTCTCAAATCATACAAAATCTCGATAAGTCCGTTAATGATGAGCAAGAAGACATCAACAATATGGGATATGAAAGCTCTGAAAGTGAGTCACCTGTCCTCGAACTTCAAGGAGTTCTGATCGCATTTGACTTGGAATTCGTAAATTCAGAGATGCTACCACAAGATCCAATTACAACTTTGGAAGGGATGCCCTCAGATACAACTCAGAGATTGGAGGAAATAATAAAAGTAAACTTGAGGAACGAAAAGGTATTACCTCCAAGAATGGCTCTAAAAGATGAAGTAAAACAAATAGTCATGCAAGAAGAGCCAGTCTTACAAGTTGAATAATCACTCACTCGGGAAGGAGCTGATGAATTAAATAATAAAGTGGACTACAATGTACTAGCCTATTGGAAGTTTCCTACAAACAGTTTGTCATTGGGCAGTAAATTGTAGAGTTGTATATAAATACGATGAGTGATGATTTCATGTAGTAAATTAAGGTCTCCCCACAAATACTCATTATCATGCAAATACTCATTTTCATTGCTCTTAGGTGATGATTTCCTTACCTCACTCAAGTGAGGTAGGTTTAACTTCTCTTACGGGAAGGAGCTTGCCGCTTCATAAGCAGACTTCTTGGATATCCTCGTTAGGGGACATATAGGATCACTCCCAATAAGATACTCCAAGGGATCAAGCTCTATGGAAGAGGCTTAAGGAAGAGCTGTCTCACCTGTACCATTTGAAGAATCACTTAACTCATCACAGATGTGGTAAGTGCCCTCGAAGAAAGGCAGTAATGGATATTGCTTTCTTCCTTCACAAAGAGTATCTACATCGGAACTATGAGAGATAACCATGAACACAAAGAAATACTCCAAACTATCTTTCTTTATTACTTCTCAATAATATAAGATGCTTTAGAGGGAACAGACTACTGCTTTGAGCTAGTATTTGTAATACAAAAGAAAAGAAGTACATCAAAAGGAAGCACATCAACAACACACACTATAATAGAAGCAGTAGTTGGGTGGCTTGAAATTCTTGATTTCTAATTACTTTTCCCGTTTTATCTAAATATATTGTCTACACATTAAATCAAAATTAGAAGGGTAAATATTGATTAATATTCGAATTGTCAATTCTTTAAAAAATAAACTAATTTATTTTTTGAACCGTTAATTTTTATCAATTTTTTTTCAAAATATTTTTTGGACCTAGATCAAACTTGTCAAAAGACGAACATACATTATGATCTAATTTTTAAAACCATGATTATCATAATATATATAATAACAACACTTGAAATTTAGTTGATTGATCATATTAGAGGGTGAGAAAAGAGGAAGCTTTGTACAAGCAAAAGGTGCAATGGATTCTTGAGAGAATTGTTTGATGCTTATAGTTATTGAATGGAATAATTAAAGCTTTAGGTCATGGATTGCATGTTCTATAAAAGATATTGTGAAGGTAGGCACACACACACTAAAAATAAAATAACTTTGAGTTAATTACCAAGACATGTATAAGATATATATATATTTATATATATGGCAAAAAGTATGTTACTATTTCATAAAAAATAATTATATATATGGTTCTAACATGTGACAAACGAGAGCATGCATTTTTTAGAGAAAAATGAATAAAAGAAAGTGGTGAACATTCAAAAATAGGAGACTCAAAGAAATGACAAATCTTATCCAAACTGTGAGCAGGTTGGTTGCCTTCACTTAACACATGAGACCATATAAAATGTTTGGAAGCTAGAAGTAGTTTAATTCACCATGTAATTGATAATTCAAGGGTAAGAGGAGAGACCATAATAGATCTTAAACAACAACAGTGAATCCATCTCAAATTGAAGTTTTTGATAAGGCAAGGGATAAGCAACAATAATAACAATAAAGAAGGCAACAATCTCAACTTCCAAAGAGGGAAAATACAATAAGATTGGCCATCTTAGTAAGGAAAGCCACAATATGTAGATAATTATTACCACTATGATCATTTTGGTTCCCTTCTGTAAATGTATTTCTAGCCATCCATAAGAACCATATAAAAATCAGAGGGATTATTAGGCCTAGAAGAAGAATCGACACGGTATTGTGAAGGACTTCCAATAAAGAAGTTGAACCAGAGGAGATGAAAGTATTAGAAAACAACAACTCCAATCTTCTCCATACATCATTAGTAAACCTGCAAAAAAAAATTAAATGGTTAACAAAGATTTAATTTATTTGAAATATTTAGAATTAAAATAAAAAAAAATATCTTTAAGTTTTTAAATTTCTTTTTAAAATGCATAGTAGTCAAATTAAATAAAGTTATTATACTAAATTTTGTAAAAAAAAGAAACTTTCCAGAACATAAAAGAATTCAAAAGTTAGAAGAGAAATGAGAATGTTAAGCTCAAAATATTGAAATGAGATTAATATAAACAAATTTAAAAATTTTAATTTAATTTTTAAGTAATACTGTGCAAATTTAATTTTAATTAGAAAAACTAACAAGGATTAGTGTTAAAACAAAAGTAGTTGTGTAAATTGATAATCTTATTATTGCTTAATATCTTAATTAATTTTAAGAAGAATAAGACATTTAACATGTAGAAAAATCATGGGTTAATTTGGTTTATTAGTTCTTGAGATAGAATAAATAAAAAACAACCAACTTAGGGAAGCTTCTTCCCTTAAAATACTACTAAAATTTTAATAAGCATTGGAGAGTAGAGGGAAAGTAAGTAGCAAAGGTTAGGGGTCCATTTAAGCGAATATTTGAAGATTAGTTTCTTACAGAACTTGTTTTTAATGATAAACAATCAATTAATAGTGAACTAGTTGATATTTCTACAAAAAAAAAGTATATATTATGTCTATAGCATGTTCCATATAATTAAAATCACATTTGAATTCATATTGTAATTCATCACTATAATAATATATATTACAAAACTAGTAAATAAACAATAAATGTCATATAATATGAAGAAAACTCATGGGTCAAAATGAATGATTAAATCTTGTGATAATGAAATAATTAAAAGTACCGCAAACTTGGGGAAGCTCATTTAGAAAAATACTACGAAAATGTTGGTAAGACTTCGCTCTTCAAAATATAGCATACCAATATTTTTATCATAGAATTTATTTCATTTTCTTTGGCATAATATTTCAAGAGATAACTTGTTAACAGGTCATTAAATTCAGATTTAATTCATGCTTTATTTAAGCACAACAATCTAGATTTAATTCATGTGTATGTATATATCTATATGTGTGTGTGTGTGTGGTGGATGTAATGATTATCCCACTTGGAGGACAAATTGATAAACTTGTCCAAAAATGAATTATTATACACAAAATTGAATAATGTTCAATTGATTATGATGCCAATAAGCATCAGAATGCCGATCCTTACCAAAATANACAAAATTGAATAATGTTCAATTGATTATGATGCCAATAAGCATCAGAATGCCGATCCTTACCAAAATAGGGGAAGATCCAACATGCATATGCTCCAATAATCATAAAATAATATAAAGTGAAAGCTAAACCAATCATTGCGTAAAGCAAATGAAAGTCTTACAGGTATACCATGAAAAAAATGATTAATGATTCAATGGTCCATCAAGCATAGTTACCAAGCTAATAAATAAAATTATAAAAACAATAAATTAAATGATCTGCATTTTAAGTTTTCATATAAACTGATAAAAAAGATGGTTAATATTATTACGGTTTATTATGAGCTTAGACAGGGATGCACATTATAATTCTTTAAATTTTTCAATGCCTAGAAGAGCTCAAGGTACATCCTACACTCTTTGTTATATTTCTGAAACCTTGTGTTGAAGATGTGCAAGTGGTGCACATCTTCAACTACGCGTAGACAAATTTAAAATGTTGCAGAGAAAATCCTGGTTCAAAAAGTGATAGGATGGAGCTAGAAGAACAGAAGTTTGGTGGAAGAAGAAAGAATGTGATGCAACTTTTGTTGCTGAATCTTGTACATCTGAAGACATTATTTCTGAGCGGCTTGTCCATACAAATTTTTTATTAATAAAATTACCGGCAATTTTTTCCAAATAAATTTGAATGGTGGTATGTTTTGTCCCTTTTGTACATCATGCGACAAAGCTAAGATCAGCATAAAACCTAGATTTGCCTCATGGGCGAGTTTCATCCAATTTGTGTCCAAAAAGGAAAAAATAACTTTTAATAAACTTCCAAGCTAGGGACAACTAGATCATCATCAACAATAACAAGCTTTTAGTGGGGTCGCCTATATAAATCTTCTCCAACGTGTCTTATTGAGAGTTATATTTTCATTTAGTTCTAATAAATTAAGATCATTTTTTATACAATATGCCCAAGTTTTTTTAGATCTACCTCTGTCTTTCTTAACATAAATCAAACCTAAAATATCTACTCTTCTAGCCGGATCATTAAATGGTTGACATTTAAGGTGACCAAACCACCTAAGACGACTCTATCTAAAATCTTGTCTCCCACTGGAGCTTACGCCAAACCTTTTAGGGATACATTTGTTTCCTATTTTGTCTGTAAGTGTCGAGCCACTCATCCACCAAAACATTTTCATCTTAGCAACACTTAGTTTTATGCTTCTCTTTTAAAGACCAACATTCTGCGTCATAAAAAATTACTAGTCTTACCACCATCTTATAAAAGTTTCCTTAAAGTCTAAGCGGCAATTTTCTATCACGCAATAGGCCCGATGCATTCCTCCACTTCAACCAACAAATTTGAATTCTACTATTAACATCCAAATCTATATAATCATCACTTTGAAAAATAGACCCGAGATATCTAAAATGCTCACACCTAATAATTAGATCACCCATAGTTAAAACTCTGTCACTAGATCTACGACTACTAAAATTATGCTCCATGTATCCCGTCTTAGATCTACTAAAACAAAAGCCTTTAGACTCCAATTTAGACCTCAATAATTCAAGACTTTCCTGAGCTCTCTCTAGTCTTATCTACAAAAAGGATATCATCAGTAAAAAGTATGCACACAGTGAAATAGGGAAATACTTGGTCAATCATCCTTCTGTTCATATACAAGTAACAACTCGAGTATACATATCTTTAACGACTTGAATATAAGTCATATCAACACCTTTCTTTTCTAGAACTCTCCAAAGAACTTCTTTTGGAACTTTATCATAAGCTTTTCTAAATTAATAAAAATCATATGTACACCATCCTTACTTTTTCTGTGCTTCTCCATCAAACCTCTCAATAAACGTATAGCCTCCACATTAGACTTGTCCAACATAAATTCAAACTGATCATGAGAAATATTTATATCACATCTCAACCAATGTTCAATACCATAATTTTAATGTATGACACATTAACATAATTGCTTTCTAATTTGCATGCTTGTGCATTCCCTTTACTCATAAAAATGGGGATTAAAATAAACTTTCTCTACTCGTCAAGCATCTTTTTAAACTTTTAAAATAATATTAAATAGTTTAGTAAGCCAAAAAATCCCTAATTTCCTAAATATTTCTACACTTCGATTGGAATATCATCGGTCCTTATTGTTTTTCCACCTTTGTTTTTTTTTTAAATCTCCTCGACCTCTTTTTTACCAATGCGATTGTAAAAATAAAAACTTTATTATTATTAACAATAATAAGATCACAAAGGTCGATAGTATTTTCAGACTTCATTGAAAAATTTATCAAAAGTTTATCAAAAAAACTCATCGACCTATGTTGAATATCTTCCTTTAGGAAAAACAGTTTTTGATTTCATTTTTAATACACTCTACGTGAATTAAATTTTTACTTTTTCTTTTCTCTTTGTACCGTTAATTCAGATATATATTTTTCACTTTCTTTAGTATCTAACCTATATAAAGATCACTAAACACAAATTGTTCTCTAGGTCTGCCTGCGAGTCATCTTATATTTTTTTTCAGTTCTATAAGATTTTACATTCAAACATATTTTTATAACAAAACTTTTTATATTTTATTTTTTTCTTGCACATCATTATTCCACCACTAATAATTTTTATTTATAAAAAGTTTTTCTTTTCATTCTCCAAGTATACATCTTTCATCACTTGTTTAATTGTGTTTGTTACTTTATCCCACATAGAATTAATTTATTCATAAACATCCCAAATATTGAAGTTTATTCATAAAAATAATTTTATTTTTCTTTTAAGTTCCCCATCTAATTCTATAATAATGTTTCATTATATTTTAATAATGCAACTCCTAATCTTAAAATCATAACCAACAAATTGAATTTTCACTTAAAATGACCTTACAATCTTTAAATTCTTGACGAGTTCTTTTTCTCATAAAAAAAAATCAATTTGTATTTTATTAAATTCATTCTTAAATAAAGTAGCATTAATTAAAATCATAACCTAAAAAAAAATCTAATAGGTTCTACCTTCTTCATTAATCACTCCAAAACCGTAGTCACCATGAATACTTCTAAAATCTTCTATCACTGCATCAACTCGTCGTTTAAACCTCCTCCAATAAAAATTCTTTTTTTAAGAGGTATCATTTGTATTAAATTTTCTAGTTTAATCCAAAAATTTTCTTTTAAACCTAAATCTAAACTTACTTGAGGAGAATAAGCACATATAACATTAATAATCTAAATATTAACAACAAATTTTTGGGCTATAAATTTATATATTATTCTATTAATTTTTACAACATTATCTTGTAAACTTTAATCTATAATTACACCTACAACATTTCTAGCGTGACTCTTACCTGAATATCAAAGTCAAAAACTTAAATTATCAATCTCCATAGGCTTTTCTCCAACTTATTTAGTTTCTTGAATGCATAAGATATTTATGAACCATAATATCTACTAATTCCTTTAATTTACCCGTGAGAGTACATATATTTCATAATCCAATCCGAATATCAGTTTTAGGGATTAACTTTTTTGCTCACATTTTTCTATGATGTGAGAATCCTTATTTAACCCTAAACCAGGGCACCGATGTAGCGGCTCTTGCACACTTTTCATTATATTCAGATCATGCAGTGTCACGGGATACCCTAACATTTACATAATGATTTAAGGGAAAAATGTTGGTAATAAAATCTAAATTACACTTCCACCAATCCAGACTTATATAGAGTAATTGATTGGAGTATGTGGTCCTCAATCACAATCCTACTGTCTCTATCATGGGTTTCAAATTTTACTTACGGCTTTAGGACCAACTTTAGATTTAAGGAACAGCAAATGAACATGGCATTGTCATTAGGAGCATAGGTCATTAGAGTTTGCCATGAACAGGCTGCCCTAATAAAAATGGATGGCGTTGTATACTAAAGGCAAGCCAGTTATATTGTCCTCAGTCTACCTGGCAAGAATAAAACAACTAGGATCATAAGCTAATAAGCGAATTCATTTCTAATTTAAGAGGCTATTATTCAATCATATCACTGGAAATGCTTAATTAACTCTTCATAATCTATTTTTCAAGTTTTGTATTTTATTTTCTATTTTTGCCTTACTATAGCAGTATTTTCACTCAGGAAACGAAAATCATTTTCTTGGTGGAATAATAAGAGTATAATCATCTGAGAAGTAGGATATTTTATATCAGAATCTACAATAATATGAACAAATACCAGCAAACTGTAAGACGTGAGCGAGATTCTGTAACTTTATGCATTATTCTAATTGACAAAGGATTATAATTTTACGTAGGAAACTGACAGTGATATTTCAATTGCAATTGGCATGTGTACTAGATAGAACAACGTACCAAATTAAGCACTAT
>JXCR01120067.1:7017-26871 GCA_002079205.1 Phalaenopsis hybrid cultivar | reverse complement strand
TACAGTATCCCAAAAGCAAAAAGGTGATCAACCTGGAAACAATAAAATCCCTATGAATCATGTAATAAGCTAAGAGAGAGAACTATAATTTCCTTTAATAGGCCCTGCCCTATTTAAGTGGTCATTGCAAGTAAAGAATACATACTTTTCTAATAATAAAATATCACTTACAATTGCATCAAGCTATGACTTAGTATGCAATCGCACAATACAAACGGAGTCATACCGGTGGCTTTTATGCCTGGCTCTATCATATGAAGTTTAGAGATCAAAACCGACAAGAAAACTGCTTGAAAGACTTGAATGTGTCCCTATTATAACTACAGCTCTGAAAATTTTCGAGCAGACATTTAGCAAGAAAGCTAGAAACCGATCACTTTGAAATTTGAATCACACTCCATTCAGCACTTCTTGATTGAAGTCACTTCTAGGATAGGGTTTCTCAACTTTAATTAGCCTTATTTTNCTCAACTTCAATTAGCCTTGTTTCTTCCCAGGATTCATGTACACTCAACACATTCCAGCGATCATTGTAACATATTCCTCCTTCAGTGAAAGCATGTTTTCTGCAGTTCTGGACAAAAGTAGTTTGCTTCCAGCCTTCCTACTTCGCTGATTTAACATTCTGCAATTTTATGGGAGCAATAAGTGATCTGCTACTTGCAGCAGATTTGCCTTCAGCCTACTGCATCCAAGGCTGCAGAAAAAGTCGCCAGAAAGGATAACGACCAAAGCAGTAACTGGCAAACAAACGACAAAAAAACTGCTCATCTTGCTCTAGAATTCAGGGTCAACATAAGAGGATGAGAGGAGTAGAACTAGAAAACAAAGAGGAAAATTAAAGGAATTCAGAATATTGTGTTTCTAAGCGTGATATCTAAGAGTACTTATAGAATCCATATGGGCCACATAAATTCTATAGAACGTGAAGACAAGAAACTTAATAACTAATCTACTGATCTCAAAAACTGAAATATGTTGTGTTAGTTACAAACAAGCCAACACTAATAACTAGATTTAGAACTATATTAACAATATCCAAGTGGATTTTATATCAAATTCACTCTTGCTAGAATCACCTTTAACATCTTCAAGTAATAGTGAAATTTGTTTGCAGGCAATGCCTTCGTTAGCATGCATGCAGGATTATAAACAATTGAAATATTATGATCTTAACAAAATTTTTAATCACCACAACCCTAATGAGATGAAATTTCATATTAAAATAGTTCTTCATGATGAACATTATTTATAAACAAACATGCAACGGTAAAATTGACTTAGCAAATAAACATTGAATGTAAAACATCCCTATTAAGTAGCTAACCTATTAACCCTTTTATCCAAAAGGTTTCCTTCATAGCTTCAAAAAAAGCTATGTATTCTGACTCAATGGTAAATAGATGCAACATAAGCTGTATATAAAAGTTCTAACTAATATTGTTTCCAAAAATGGAAACACAAAACCAGTCATAAATTGTAACACCCGGTTTCAGTTACCCAAGAGAAGAAATGAAAAATTGAAGGATAAGAAATGAGAAGTGAGGCAACTGAAAGGGGAGGAACAGAAACGAGAGGTCAGAAGGCCAAAGGATACTTTCGCGTTGTAAAAAGACGCACTTGAGAGAGGCAAAGGTGAGATCGACTTACTTGAGAGTCGAGCAGCTTGCTAAAAAGAGAAGGATCACGCGGGTATTAGAATTGCAGCGACATCGAGGGTTTGCGTTGTTGTCGAGTCGCGACCGAAAAAGGAAACGAGTAAGACATTGTGATTCTATAAGGGAGCTCTCGCGAGCGGGATTCGATAGAAGGAGAAGCTCTCGAAGAATTAAGGCGACATTCAGAGCATTGTTCGAACCGACGAAGAATGGAAGAAGAAATTTGTGCGAAGTCGAAGCCTTGCCCTCGTGCACAGTGGTTCAAAATCACACGCATTTGATTATGGCTCAAGTNAAAAACAACTACTGAATGACAAGCCATACATACAAAGGAAACTTAAAAAACATCTTGACCACAAGAAAATATGTTATTAATCAAATCGATCGTAAGAAAAAGAAAAATTTCATCAACAACACAGAACCAAGTTAAAACAGTCACAAAGTAGCAAACAAGCAATTTCATCAGTAAATTTATGGGAGCAAGGAACCATTTGGCAATTGACTTAACAAAATGGGTGTGTTGTCTTANTGTAAGTAAAAGTTCTAACTAATATTGTTTCCAAAAATGGAAACACAAAACCAGTCATAAATTGTAACACCCAGTTTCAGTTACCCAAGAGAAGAAATGAAAAATTGGAGGATAAGAAACGAGAAGTGAGGCAACTGAAGCGGGAGGAACAGAAACGAGAGGTCAGGAGGCTAAAGGATACTTTCGCGCTAGACGCACTAGAGAGAGGCAAAGGTGAGATCAACTTACTTGAAAGTCGAGCATCACGCAAAAAAAGAGAAGGATCACGCGGGTATTAGAATTGCGGCGACATCGAGGGTTTGTGTTGTTGTCGAGTCGCGACCGAAAAAGGAAACGAGTAAGACGTTACGATTCTATAAGGGAGCTCTCGCGAGCGGGATTCGATCGAAGGAGAAGATCTCGAAGAATTAAGGCGACATTCAGCGCATTGTTCGAGCCGACGGAGAAGGGAAGAAGAAATTTGTGCGAAGTCGAAGCCTTACTCTCGTGCACAGTGGTTTAAAATCACACGCAGGGGATTATGGCTCAAGTGACGTAAGCCTTATAAATAATAATATAAATAATAATAATAATAATAATAATAATAATAATAATAATAATAAATGTGTGTGTGTCTATACACACACACACACATATATTGAATAGAAAAGTAAATAGTATTATATAAAGTAAAAAAAAATTAAAATTTCTAGCTAGTTAACATAATTTAAATTATTAAATTTGTAATACCATAATCAGTGGGGATTGATGATATCCCAATCAAAGTGTGTAAATACATGGGAGATTTGGGAGTTTACTGGCTTACTAAACTCATTAATATTATTTTAAAAACAAAAAGGATGTCTGAGAAATGGAGAAAGAGTATTTAGGTTCCCATTTTTAAAAATAAAAGGGATGCATAAAAGTGCAAATTATATAAGAATTAAGTTGATAAGTATTATTTTAAATTTATGAAAGAGTGTACTTAAACATAAATTAAAATGTGAAACAAAGATTTCTCATAATCAACTTGGATTTATGTCGAGCGGGTCTACTATGGAAGTTATATATTTATTGAGAGGTTTGATAGAGAAGCACAAAGAGAATAAGGAAGGTCTACATATGATTTTTATTAATTTAGAAAAAACTTATGATAAGGTTCCAAGAGAAGTCCTTTGTAAAGTTCTAGAAAACAAAGATGTTGATATGACTTGTATTCAAGTCATTAAAGGTATGTATGTTAGAGTTGTTAATTGTGTTAGAACAAAAGCAGGAATGACAAAGTATTTTCCTACTTCAGTTGGATTACATTAGGGATCAGCTTTAAGCCCGTATAATTTTTTGCTTTAGTTATGGAAGCTCTTACTGGACATTTACAGGAAAATGCACCTTGATGTATGATTTTCACTAATGATATCCTTCTTGTGGATAAGACTAGAGAAAGAGTTCAAGAAAAATATAAATTATAGAGGTCTATATTACAGTCTAAATGCCTTCGTTTGAGTAGATCCAAAATTGAATACATGGAAAGTAATTTTGGAAGTAGTAGCTCCAATGACAGAGCTGTAACTATGAGTGATCAAATCTTTAAAATGTGTGATCATTTTAGATATCTCAAGTCTGTACTTCAAAGTGATAGTAATATAGATGGGGATGTTATTATTAGAATTCGAGTTGGTTGGTTGAAATGAAAAATTGCATCGGGCCTATTATGTGGTAGAAAAGTACCTCTTAGACTGAAAGGAAAATTTTATAAGATGGTGGTGAGACCTTCATTGCTCTATGGAGCAAAATGTTGACCTTTAAAAGAGGAGCATAAAAATAAGTTAGGTGCTACTGGGATGAAAATGCTTAGGTGGATGAGTGGCTTGACACTTAGAGACAAAATGCAAATGAATATATCCGTAATAGGGTTGATGTAGCTCCAGTGGTGGATAAAATTAGATAGAGTCGTCTTTAAATGGTTTGTTCATATTAAACGTCGACCATCTAATGATCCTGCTGGAAGAGTAGATGTTTGATATTCGACTTATGTCAAGAAATGAATAGATAGACCTAAAAAGACTATGGCATATTGTATAAAAAATGATCTTAATCTATTAGAATTAAATGAAAATATAGCACTCAATAGGACGCAAGAGTGAAAAAATATTCATGTAGCAGGCCCCACTTAGTGGCATAAAAGCTTGTTGTTGTTGTTGTTGTTGATGGTGAATAACATTATCAATAAAATTAAATTTTAATATGAATATCAAGTTTATTTTAGACGTTCTATTTTAGAAGAGTTAACGTCAAGGCAAATCAAATAATCAAATTAAATCGTCATCGATGAGATTACTCGTGTTCTTATATTATGATGATATTTTGCTTCTTTTAGACCAAATGCATTTACTAATACTATCGAAATTACTGCCAACTCATAAGTTTTGAAATCTTATGAATTTTTCTTAATATTGTAAGCATGATACATGTGCACAACATTTTTTAAATTATCATTTAAATAATTTAAAGCTATATTGTCTGAGATACATAATGAGAATGAAATATATTCTTCGTAAATAGTGATTTTGATAGAATGTATGTGCATGATTGACTATGATAGAGATATGATAATAATGGAGAAACACTAAAGTACTCGTGCACATATATAAAAAAGAAAATTAAAAATAAAGTACTTTAAGTGGTATAATTTTTATAAGATGCACTTGTGACAGTTTTATAGATATAGAATGATATTAGTATGATAATGATACAGTAAACTTCATTGATAGTGTCTCCAATATTTATATTGATTTATTAAAAATTTAACTAATATGCACATTGCTTTCTTTTTCCTTGTATTGATGTAATTTAAGAATATGAGTGTTTACTGACTTTTTTAGTTTATTATTATTTTAAACTAACTTTTCAGGTTAATTAAGTAACTAAAAGGCCAACGATATAAGGGATAATGTTTATAAAAGATGCGGACAATCAATAATGAGATAAATTTAAATATATTGTTTTAGTTTAATTTGTTCGGTTGCTCTTTTGTATGTTAAACAATAAATGAATATCGAAAACTTAGTCTCCACCATCTGACTGTCTGTACCCCTCTTGGTTAACTCCAAGCCCCGGATTAGGCCGTGAAAAAGTTGGTATCAAAAGCAATGTTTAGGATTAATATGGATGAAAGTGGGATTACGGTAATTATAAGAAAATTTTAATAATAACAAAAATTAAAAATTTTAAGTCAACTCAAATTAATAATTATATCAATTCAGCATAGTAATACAGTCAAAATTATATAAGGGAGCCCGATAGAAAATTTTTTGATAGCTAATATTGGCATGCTTAATAAGATCTATAAATTTCAAGGATAAAATTTTGATAAGTGGGGGAGATTGTAACGCCCGATTTCAATTACCGGGAGAAGAAACTAAAAATCGAAAAAGAAAAAACGAGTCGAACAACCAAAGGGGCAGGGACGGAAATGAGCGGTAAAGAAGCCAAAGGATACTTTCGCCCAATAAAGAGACGTGGTTGAGGGAGGCGAAGGTTAAATCGACTTACCTGGGAATCGAACGACGAGCAAAGGAGAGGACGACACGAAGATTAGGGCAATGATGGCGTCTAAGGTTTGCACTGCTATCAAGCCGCGACCGCAGGAGACAAAGATGTTGTGATTCTATAAGAGTTGTCACGTGTAGGATTCGATCGAAGGAGAAGCTCTCAGAGGAAGGTGGTGCGTGCAAAGGGGTGTCCGAATCGAAGAAGGGAAGAAGAAATTCGTGGAAAGTCGAAGCCTTACTCTCGTGCACAATGGCTTAGAAGCGCGCCCAAGGTATTAGGGCTCAATCGAGATANCACCTTGATGTATGCTTTTCACTGATGATATCCTTCTTGTGGATAAGACTAGAGAAAGAGTTCAAGAAAAACATAAATTATGGAGGTCTATATTACAGTTTAAATGCCTTCGTTTGAGTAGATCCAAAATTGAATACATGGAAAGTAATTTTGGAAGTAGTAGCTCCAATGGCAGAGCTGTAACTATGAGTGATCAAATCCTTAAAATGTGTGATCATTTTAGATATCTCGAGTCTGTACTTCAAAGTGATAGTAATATAGATGGGGGATGTTATTATTAGAATTCGAGTTGGTTGGTTGAAATGAATAATTGCATCAGGCCTATTGTGTGATAGAAAAGTACCTTTTAGACGGAAAGGAAAATTTTATAAGATGGTAGTGAGACCTTCATTGCTCTATGGAGCAAAATGTTGACCTTTAAAAGAGGAGCATAAAAATAAGTTAGGTGCTACTGGGATGAAAATGCTTAGGTGGATGAGTGGCTTGACACTTAGAGACAAAATGCAAATGAATATATCTGTAATAGGGTTGGTGTAGCTCCAGTGACGGATAAGATTAGATAGTGGCGTCTTTAAATGGTTTGTTCATATTAAACGTCGACCATCTAATGATCATGCTGGAATAGTAGATGTTTTATATTCAACTTATGTCAAGAAATGAATAGGTAGACCTAAAAAGACTAGGGCATATTTATAAAAAATGTTCTTAATCTATTAGAATTAAATGAAAATATAACACTCAACAGGACGCAAGGGTGAAAAAAATATTCATATAGCCGACCCCACTTAGTGGGATAAAAGCTTATTGTTGTTGTTGATGGTGAATATTATTATCAATAAAATTACATTTTAATATGAATATCAAGTTTATTTTAGACGTTCTATTTTAGAATAGTTAAGGTCAAGGCAAATCAAATAATCAAATTAAATCGTCATCGATGACACTACTCGTGTTCTTATATTATGATGATATTTTGCTTCTTTTAGACCAAATACATTTACTAGTACTATTGAAATTACTGCCAACTCATAGGTTTTGAAATCTTATGAATCTTTCTTAATATTGTAAGCATGATACATGTGCACAACATTTTTTAAATTATCATTTGAATAATTTAAAGTTATATTGTCGGATACATAATGGGAATGAAATATATTCTTAGTAAATAGTGATTTTGATAGAATGTATATGCATGATTGACTATGATAGAGATATGATAATAATGGAGAAACACTAAAGTATTCATGCACATATATGGAAAAGAAAATTAAAAATAAGTACTTTAAGTGGTATAATTTTTATACGATGCACGTGTGACAGTTTTATAGATATAGAATGATATTAGTATGATATTGATATAGTAAAATTCATTGATAGTGTCCCAAATATTTATATTGATTTATTAAAAATTTAACTAATATGCACATTGCTTTCTTTTTCCTTGTATTGATGTAATTTAAGAATATGAGTGTTTACTGACTTCTTTAGTTTATTATTATTTTAAACTAACTTTTCAAGTTAATTAACTAAAATGCCAACGATATAAGGGATAATGTTTATAAAAGATGCAGACAATCAATAATGAGATAAATTTAAATATATTGTTCTAGTTTAATTTGTTCGGTTGCTCTTTTGCCCAATAAAGAGACATGGTTGAGGGAGGCGAAGGTGAGATCAACTTACCTGGGAATCGACCGATGAGCAAAGGAGAGGACGACACGAAGATTAGGGCAATGATGGCATCTAAGGTGTGCAATGCTATCGAGCCGCGACCGAAAGAGACAAAGATGTTGTGATTCTATAAGAGTTGTCACGTGTAGGATTCGATCGAAGGAGAAGCTCTTAGAAGGTGGCACGTGCAAACGGGTGTTCGAATCGAAGAAGGGAAGAAGAAATTCATGGAAAGTCGAAGCCTTACTCTCGTGCACAATGGCTTAGAAGCGCACGCAAGGTATTAGAGCTCAATCGAGATAAAACTTATAAATAATAATAATAAGAATATATATTTATTTTGAATAAAAAAATAACTAGGATTATATCAAATAAAATAATGAAAATTTTTAGCTAATTAAAATGATTTAAATTATTAAATTTATAATAACATAATCAATAAAATAAAATTTTAATATGAATACCATGTTTATTTTAAGCGGTTTATTTTAGAAGCACAATGGCTTAGAAGTGCACGCAAGGTATTAGGGCTCAATTGAGATAAAACTTATAAATAATAATAATAGTAATAATAATAATAATAATAATAAGATATATATATATATATATATATATTGAATAAAAAAATAAATAGGATTATATAAAATAAAATAATGAAAATTTTTAGCTAATTAAAATGATTTATATTATTAAATTTATAATAACATAGTAAATAAAATAAAATTTTAATATGAATACCATATTTATTTTAAGCATTTTATTTTAGAAGCACAATGGCTTAGAAGCGCACGCAAGGTAGTAGGGCTCAATTGGGATAAAACTTATAAATAATAAAAATAGTAATAATAATAATAATAATAATAATAAGATATATATATATATATATATATATTGAATAAAAAAATAAATATGATTATATAAAATAAAATAATGAAAATTTTTAGCTAATTAAAATGATTTAAATTATTAAATTTATAAAAACATAATCAATAAAATAAAATTTTAATATGAATACCATGTTTATTTTAAGCGTTTTATTTGAGAAGCACAATGGCTTAGAAGAGCGTGCAAGGTATTAGGGCTCAATTGAGATAAAAAATATAAATAATAATAATAGTAATAATAATAATAACAATAATAAGATATATATATATATAAATATATTTAATAAAAAAATAAATAGGATTATATAAAATAAAATAATGAAAATTCTTAGCTAATTAAAATGATTTAAATTATTAAATTTATAATAACATAATCAATAAAATAAAATTTTAATATGAATACCATGTTTATTTTAAGCGTTTTATTTTAGAAGAGCTGTCATCAAGGAAAATCAAATAAACAAATTAAATCTTCATCGAAGTGAGTACTCATGTTTTACATTATGGTGATATTTTACTTCTTGTAAATCAAATGCATTTACTTGTACTATTGAAATTACTATAAATTCGGGAGTTTTGAATTCTAGTGAATTTTTGTTCACGTTGTAGAATTCGTGTGTGCACAATATTATTTAAATTATCATTTGAATGATTTATAAATATATTATCTGATACGCAAAGAGTAATGAAATAAATTCTTAATAAATAGTGATTTTGATATAATGTTTGTATGTGTATGACTGACTATGATGAAATCACCTCTTTATAGTACTAGTAGAGGAATACTAAGATAATCGTGCACATATATAAAAAAAGATATTGATATTGAAGAACCGTAAGTCGTACATTTTTTTTACGGTACTCATGTGGTGGTTGTACAGATATAGAATAATATTACAATACTATTGATTCAGTAAGATTTATTGATAGCATCTGAAATATTTATAATGATTTATTAAAAGTTTAGCTAGCATGCATTTTACTTTCTTTTTTTATTGTTGTAGTTAAGGAATATAAATATTTAATAGCTGATTTAGCTCATTGTTATTTCAAACTAACTTTTTAGGTTAATTAAGTGATTAAAAACTGAATAATATAAGAGATAATATTTATAGAAGACGCGGATTACCAGTAACGAGACAAATTAACTATGCTAATTTAATTTAGTTTGTTTAGTTGTTCTTTCATCTGTTAAATAGTAAATGAGTATCAAAAACTTAGCATGCACTGTCTGATNATGTGCATGACTGACTATGATGAAATCACCTCTTTATAGTACTAGTAGAGGAATACTAAGATAATCGTGCACGTATATAAAAAAAGATATTGATATTGAAAAACCGTAAGTCGTACAATTTTTTGACGGTACTTATGTGGTGGTTGTACAAATATAGAATGATATTACAATACTATTGATTCAGTAAGATTTATTGATAGCATCTCAAATATTTATAATGATTTATTAAAAGTTTAGCTAGCATGCGTTTTACTTTCTTTTTTTATCGTTGTAGTTTAGGAATATAAGTATTTACTGGCGATTTAGTTCATTGTTATTTTAAACTAACTTTTTAGGTTAATTTAGTGATTAAAAACTGAATAATAGAAGAGATAATATTTATAGAAGATGCGGACTACCAGTAACGAGGCAAATTTAACTATGCTAATTTAATTTAGTTTGTTTAGTTGTTCTTTCATCTGTTAAATAGTAAATGAATATAAAAAACTTAGCATGCACTGTCCGACATTCTGTACCCGTCATGATTAACTCCAAGCCATATGTCGGGGCGTGACAAATTTTTTGGTGTTCACATTTGAAACAAAATCTGAAATCTGCATATCCTTCAACAATCTAGTGGGCTCAAGCATCTTCCTGGTTTGAGCAATGCAAAGTTCTGGTTCAAGCATGTTCCTAATGTTCACTATAACTAATTTTTTTTATTATGGGTGTTATTTCCTAATGTTCCTGAATAAGAGTAACCCCTGNCTTAGCATGCACTGTCCGACATTCTGTACCCGTCATGATTAACTCCAAGCCATATGTCGGGGCGTGACAAATGTTTTGTTGTTCACATTTGAAACAAAATCTGAAATCTGCATATCCTTCAACAATCTAGTGCGCTCAAGCATCTTCCTGGTTTGAGCAATGCAAAGTTCTAGCTCAAGCATGTTCCTAATGTTCACTATAACTAAATTTTTTATTACGGGTGTTATTTCCTAATGTTCCTGAATAAGAGTAACCCCTTCAACTAGCCTTCCACTACAAGCTTTTTGGGATTTCTTTGAATCAATGGTTGGGATTCAAAATTATTTGCTTTAGCCTAAAAATCATAGGCAACCCAACATTACTTAGCATATAACTTACTTTCCAATAGTATATATTACTTATATATAATGATACTTACTTGGTCATCCTCACAATGAAAGGTCTTAATATCACTTGATCTTTATAGAATTTATGAACTCATCAGCACAAAATCAAAGTCCATTGTCAGTCTTCTATACTATCCCACAAGTTTGAGTTTCAACAAATTGTTTCCATTCCTTAAATATTTAAAATGCTTCATTCATGTGTTTCAAAAGATATGCTTAGATCTCTGTTGAATAATCCTCGATTAAATAGAGATATGGCCTGCACCAGCAAATGATCTTACTCGATAAATCCCCCAAAGATTTGAATTTTTGTGATCAAGAATTCCATTTCTCTAAGTGTCAAACAGATAAAAATAAGAGTATATTTATCTTCCCTATAACACTATTCAAAACTTAAAATTCTTAATCTTGTCATCATGATGCAAACCTTGTTTCTCAAGATCTACAAGTCCACTTTGACATTAGCTTATATTGTCAATTCACATATGCAATAAATGGGCTTCATTTGGTTAGTTAATACAATACATTAATCAAGATTCCTTCCATGACAAGAAATTATCATTTGTAAACCCATAAGCTCTCACTTCCACTCTCAAATCAATAACCATATTTGTTCAGGATTCCTGGCGAAATTAATTTATTGTCAGCTTAGATAAATAGGTCAATTCTTGTAGTTGATGTTTAACATCATCAATCTTCTTGATTCTTACCTTGATCTTGCTTCAGATCAATTCTCTCAAATCAAGATTTATTCAGGCACATTACGAAATAACACCGATAATCAAGAATTTAGTCCTTAAAAATGGATTTTGTAATGGATAATTCCTCACCACTATCCTATTCTTGCTTAGCAATGTTAACCAATTTTGTTCTCGTCCAAAATCTACATCTCCCTTTTTGAGCGTATCTTTAAGTAGCCTTCCTAGTGGAAAATGAAGCATTTTTATTGAATTTTGACTTGTGTCTTGATTGATACTCGCAAAAATTACATTTCTCCATTCTTGCATGAGCCATGTCACTACCAACAATATTTATATCCATTGATTCACCACTCTTTTATAGTTATTTAAAGGTTGACAAAAATGCTTCATTGATACTCGGCGCTTTGTGCTTTGAAGCAAAAATAAAATCTTGTGCATCGCATTGTGCTTTGTGCTTTGAAAAAATTGGCTTGATTGTATAATAAATGAAAATGAAGTGATATAATCTATAAAAACCTCAACTAGTTGAGGCTTCCTGTAAATTATGAAGTTTTTTAAGAAAAACTTAACATCAATAGAGCCATCCCAAAGTCTCCAAGGAAGAATGCATATGGCTATCCCAACTGATTTTTTTGCACACATGACATTGGCATTATCTACTTATAAAAGGCTACTACTACTTTAAGCTCTGTGGAAAAATGAAGTCGTCATTAATCTCATCTACCAAATTTTTGGAAAGAAACAACAACAATAACAACAGCAAAGCCTTAATCCCACTACGTGAAGTCGGCTACATGAATCCTTTTTCTCCATTGTGTCCTATTAAGTGTCAAATTTTCATTTAGTTCTAATAAATTAAGATCTTTTTTTATACAAAAAGCCCATGTCTTCCTAGGTCTACCTCTACGTTTTTTAACATCTACTCTCCTAATCGGATCATCAGATGGTCAACATTTAATGTGACCAAACCATCTAAGACGACTCTCTCTAATGTTGCCTATCACTGGAACAACACCAAACTTCTCTAAGTGTAAAGCCACCCATCCACCTAACCATTATCATCTCGGCAACACTTAACTTAGTATGCTTCTCTTTTAAAGGCCAAAATTCAGCTCCATAGAGCATTGCAGGTCTCAGCGCCATCTTATTAAATTTTCCTTTCAGCTTAAGCGATACTTTTCTATCACACAAAAGGCCCAAAGCATTCCTCTACTTCAACTGACAAACTTGAATTCTACTATTAAAATCCCCATCTATATCACCATCGCTTTGAACAGCAGACCCAAGATATTTAAATCGTTCACACCTTTTAATAATTGATCACCCAAAATTAGATTTTCGTCACTAGAGCTACAACTGCTAAAATTACAGTCCATGTATTCAATTCTAGTTCTACTCAAATGAAGGCCTTTAGACTCCGATGTAGACCTCCATAATTCATGATTTTCCTAGGTTTTTTCTCTCGTCTTATCCCCGATAAGGATATCATCAGCAAAAAGCATACACCAAGGTACATCCTCTTGTAAATATCCAGTAAGACCATCCATAACAAAAGCAAAAAGATATGGGCTTAAAGCCGATCCCTAATGTAATCCAACAGAAATAAAAAAATATTTGGTNCCTCTCTAAGTGTAAAGCCACCCATCCACCTAACCATTATCATCTCGGCAACACTTAACTTAGTATTATGCTTCTTTTTTAAAGGCCAAACTTCAGTTCCATAGAGCATTGCAATTTTCGGCGCCATCTTATAAAATTTTCCTTTCAGCTTAAGCGATACTTTTCTATCACACAAAAGGCCCAAAGCATTTCTCCACTTCAACCGACCAACTTGAATTCTACTATTAACATCCCCATCTATATCACCATCGCTTTGAACAGCAGACCCGAGATATTTAAATCGTTCACACCTTTTAATAATTGATCACCCAAAATTAGATTTTCGTCACTAGAGCTACAACTGCTAAAATTACATTCCATGTATTCAGTTCTAGTTCTACTCAAATGAAGGCCTTTAGACTCCAATTTAGACCTTCATAATTCATGTTTTTCCTGGGCTTTTTCTCTCGTCCTATCCACGATAAGGATATCATCGGCAAAAAGCATACACCAAGGCACATCCTCCTGTAAATATCCAGTAAGATCATCCATAACTAAAGCACAAACATATGGGCTTAAAGCAGATCCCTAATGTAATCCAACAGAAATAGGAAAATATTTGGTCAATCCTCCTTCAGTTCGAACACAAGTAACAGTTCTAGTATACATATCTTTAATGACTTGAATTTAAGTAATATCAACACATTTCTTCTCAAGAACTCTCCAAAGGATATCTCTTGGAACATTATCATAAGAATTTTCTAAATCAATAAAAATCATACGTAGATCCTCGTTATTATCTCTGAACTTCTCCATCAAACCTCTCAATAAATGTATTTTCAGAAACTTCATTAAAAATTTTCGGAAAGCAATGTAGAAAAAAATTTATGATCAAGTTGTTAGCCATGCGCTTAATTGTTATTCTGTTACACTAATCTTTTGACGGAATCAACAACAACAACAACAACAACAAAGCCTTAATCCCCACTACGTGGGGTCGGCTACATGAATCTTTTTTCTCCATTGCGTCCTATTTAGTGTCATATTTTCATTTAGTTCTAGTAAATTAAGATCATTTTTAATACAATAGGCCCAAGTCTTCCTAGGTCTACCTCTGCCTTTCTTAACACAAGTCAAATCTAAAACATCTACTCTCCTAATCGGATCATCAGATGGTCGACGTTTAATGTGACCAAACCATCTAAGACGACTTTTTCTAATTTTGTTCATCACAGGAGCTACACCAACCCCACGAATATATTCATTTCGCATTTTGTCTCTAAGTGTAAAGCCATTCATCCTCCTAATCATTCTCATCTCGCCAACACTTAACTTATTATTAAGCTTCTTTTTTCAAGGCCAACATTCAGCGCCATAGAGCATTGCAGGTCTCACCACGGTCTTATAAAATTTTCCTTTCAGTCTAAGCGGTACTATTAGAGCATTGCAGGTCTCACCACCGTCTTATAAAATTTTCCTTTCAGTCTTAGCGGTACTTTCGAATCAACACAAAAGGCCCGAAGCATTCCTCCACTTCAACCAACCAACTTGAATTCTACTATTAACATCTCTCCCCACCGTCTTATAAAATTTTCCTTTCAGTCTAAGCGGTACTTTTCTATCACATAAAAGACTCACCAACATTTTATAAAATTTTTCTTTCAGTCTAAGCGATATTTTTTTTATCACACAATAGGCCCCAAAAGTCTTAAAAAATTTTCCTTTCAGTCTAAGCGGTACTTTTCTATCACACAAAAGGCCCGAAGCATTCCTCAACTTAAACCAACCAACTTGAATTCTACTATTAACATCCCCATCTATATCACCATCGCTTTGAACAATGGACCAACCAACTTGAATTCTACTATTAACATCCCCATCTATATCACCATCGCTTTGAACAACAGAACCAAGATATCTAAATCGTTCACACCTTTTAATAATTTGATCACCCAAAGTCACACTTCAGTCACTAGAGCTATTACTATTAAAATTACATTCCATGTATTCAGCTTTAATTCTACTTAAACGAAGGCCTTTAGACTCCAATGTAGATCTCCATAATTCAAGCTTTTCTGGGCTTTTTCTCTCGTTTTATCCATGAGAAGGATATCATCAACAAAAAGCATACACCAAGGTACATCCTCCTGTAGATGTCCAGTAAGACCATCCATAACTAAAGCAAAAAGATATGAGCTTAAAGTTGATCCCTGATATAATCCAACAGAAATAGGAAAATATTTTGTCAATCCTCCTTCAGTTTGAACACAAGTAACAGCTCTAGTATACATATCTTTAATGACTTGAATATAAGTCATGTCAACACATTTCTTCTCTAGAACTCTCCAAAGGATATCTTTTGGAAACTTATCGTAAGCTTTCTCTAAATCAAAAAAAATCAAATGTAGTTTCTCTTTATTATCTCTGAACTTCTCTNATTGTCAGCTTAGATAAATAGGTCAATTCTTGTAGTTGATGTTTAACATCATCAATCTTCTTGATTCTTACCATGATCTTGCTTCAGGTCAATTCTCTCAAATCAAGATTTATTCAGGCACATTAGGAAATAGCACCGATAATCAAGAATTTAGTCCTTAAAAATGGATTTTGTAATGGATAGTTCCTCACCACTATCATATTCTTGCTTAGCAATGTTAACCAATTTTGTTCTCGTCCAAAATCTACATCTCCCTTTTTGAGCGTATCTTTAAGTAGCCTTCCTAGTGGAAAATGAAGCATTTTTATTGAATTTTGACTTGAGTCTTGATTGATACTCGCAAAAATTACATTTCTCCATTCTTGCATGAGCCATGTTACTACCAACAATATTTATATCCATTGATTCGCCACTCTTTTATAGTTATTTAAAATGAGGAGGCTTTCACTTCTACCATTAAAAAAAATTGTTTTATAAAATAGCATAGAATTCACAAAATATTTATAGCATTGGATTATGGCAATATCTTCATGCTTTATTTCAGCATCAATTCTTTTAAGATCCATCATGATCTCATTAAAGATATACAAATGCTTCTTTAGTGACTCAGACTCATCCAATTGAAAGATACATGGCCTCTTTTTGAGATATAATCAGTTCATAATGCACCTCTTCAAGTATATGGTTTCAAGCTTCCTCCAAACACAAATGACCAAATAATCAATAATCTCCCATAGAACTTCATCTCTAAGGCTTATGAAGATTGGAATATGAGTCCTGTTAAAGAAATCTAATCGAGAATTCGCATCAATCTTTTGCATGGATTTTTTTAAATATCCGCATCAAAAAACCTTAAAGAATAAGCAACAATTTCATCTTCATCTTCCAAAAACTGAAGTCATTTTGCCCTTCATCTTCATGTTTCAAAAACTTAAATCATTTTACCCTACGAACATCGAATCTCCAATCATGCCAACGCCATCTTAAATTTTTTTTTTTATTCCCAATAANCTCGCAAAAATTACATTTCTCCATTCTTGCATGAGCCATGTCACTACCAACAATATTTATATCCATTGATTCGCCATCTTAAATTTTTTTTTTATTCCCAATACCACAATAGCAATTGTAGGAAAAAAAAGGAAATGGGTGGTGAAGAATATCTTTCTGCATTTCTTGATTTAAACCGTTCTCGAATTAACCTTATTCTTTCAAGAATCCAAGTACTAGAAGCACACTCCTCCAAACTTGCCAATATCTTCCTCCATCAAAATCACACCTGCATTAGCTGGACGGCACCAGTTTGTTTCTAGGCTTTCTTCTATGGTGACTCATCCTCTTAAAGTTCCTCACAAAAGCATGATCTGAAGCCTGCAGCTAATCACCATCACCACCAGTCTCCTTAGTCCAATGCAACAACAACATTCAGAAAAGACAGGGACAGTAGCAGGAAAGAAACATGCCAACAGTGGCAAAATTGCTCATTTACTTCTCCAAAACTCCACAAGTAAAAAGAAGGAAAAGAGAGATGAAAAAAATAGAGAAGAAAAGCTGCAAAAATTTAATTCAGAATATTTGCTACCAAGTTTGACATGCTAATGTAATTATGAAATACATATCCAAACCCAAACAAATANGGAGAGGTGAAAAAAATAGAGAAGAAAAGCTGCAAAAATTTAATTCAGAATATTTGCTACCAAGTTTGACATCCTAATGTAATTATGAAATATATATCCAAACCCAAACAAATGGTGCACAATGTCAAAACAAAAAAATTGATATTTAACTTATTACTATCAAAAATTCATTCCAACAACAAGTAGACACTAATAAATGATATAAAACCATATTAAGACATTTTATATGAATCAATTCAAATTAGCTCCATTTAACAAATAATAAAAAAGTATCATATAAATGAATGTGCAACATGTCAATACATTTACATTTAAACATGTATAATGCATTCTCATGAAAGATGGAGTATAAATCAGAATTCTTGCTTCCTTCAAATCGAGCTCCCAACTCTTTTTGTCATTAAAATGCCAAAGCTGAGCTTTCTTAGGAATCTTCGAGAATGGTATCGATATGCGGAAGCATTCAATTATTGATGGTTTAATTCAATGTTTTTAGAAGTGCGTTTCACAAGCAAAGCCAAGCAAAGTGCGTGAAAACCACTTCGCTTCGTTGAAGCATGCTTCAAAGCATCAAAGTTAAACTCTTAAGTTATTTTTTACAATTTTTAAGTTTTTAATTATTGCAGCAAATTATTAAAAAATATTCAAAATTTTAATTTGAATGTTTGCCTTCAAGTTAAGTATTGTACCATAATATTTTTTATTTTTTGTCAACCTTTAAGTCAAACTTTCTCAACTATAATTGTTAATGAATGTATTTATTCATTAAGAGTTTTATATAACCTATTAGAGCTTTGATTAATAAAAACACCGCTTCACTCGGCGCTTTGTGCTTTGAAGCAAAAATAAAATCTTGTGCATCGCATTGCGCTTTGTGCTTTGACAAAATTGACTTGATTGTATAATAAATGAAATTGAAGTGATATAATCTATAAAAACCTCAACTAGTTGAGGCTTCCTGTAAATTATGAAGTTTTTTAAGAAAAACTTAACATCAATAGAGCCATCCCAAAGTCTCCAAGGAAGAATGCATATGGCTATCCCAACTAATTTTTGTGCACACATGACATTGGCATTATCTACTTATAAAAGACTACTACTACTTTGAGCTCTGTGGAATAATGAAGCCGTCATTAATCTCATCTACCGAATTTTTGGAAGGCAGCAACAACAACAAAGCCTTAATCGCACTACGTGAAGTCGGCTACATGAATCTTTTTTCTCCATTGCGTCCTATTAAGTGTCATATTTTCATTTAGTTCTAATAAATTAAGATCCTTTTTTATACAATAAGCCCATGTCTTCCTAGATCTGCCTCTATGTTTTTTAACATCTACTCTCCTAATCGGATCATCAGATGGTCGACGTTTAATGTGACCAAACCATCTAAGACGACTCTCTCTAATTTTGTTCGTCACTGGAACAACACCAAACCTCTCTAAGTGTAAAGCCACCCATCCACCTAACCATTATCATCTCGGCAACACTTAACTTAGTATTATGCTTCTTTTTTAAAGGCCAAACTTCAGTTCCATAGAGCATTGCAATTTTCGGCGCCATCTTATAAAATTTTCCTTTCAGCTTAAGCGATACTTTTCTATCACACAAAAGGCCCAAAGCATTTCTCCACTTCAACCGACCAACTTGAATTCTACTATTAACATCCCCATCTATATCACCATCGCTTTGAACAGCAGACCCGAGATATTTAAATCGTTCACACCTTTTAATAATTGATCACCCAAAATTAGATTTTCGTCACTAGAGCTACAACTGCTAAAATTACATTCCATGTATTCAGTTCTAGTTCTACTCAAATGAAGGCCTTTAGACTCCAATTTAGACCTTCATAATTCATGTTTTTCCTGGGCTTTTTCTCTCGTCCTATCCACGATAAGGATATCATCGGCAAAAAGCATACACCAAGGCACATCCTCCTGTAAATATCCAGTAAGATCATCCATAACTAAAGCACAAACATATGGGCTTAAAGCAGATCCCTAATGTAATCCAACAGAAATAGGAAAATATTTTGTCAATCCTCCTTCAGTTCGAACACAAGTAACAGTTCTAGTATACATATCTTTAATGACTTGAATTTAAGTAATATCAACACATTTCTTCTCAAGAACTCTCCAAAGGATATCTCTTGGAACATTATCATAAGAATTTTCTAAATCAATAAAAATCATACGTAGATCCTCGTTATTATCTCTGAACTTCTCCATCAAACCTCTCAATAAATGTATTTTCAGAAACTTCATTAAAAATTTTCGGAAAGCAATGTAGAAAAAAATTTATGATCAAGTTGTTAGCCATGCGCTTAATTGTTATTCTGTTACACTAATCTTTTGACGGAATCAACAACAACAACAACAACAACAAAGCCTTAATCCCCACTACGTGGGGTCGGCTACATGAATCTTTTTTCTCCATTGCGTCCTATTTAGTGTCATATTTTCATTTAGTTCTAGTAAATTAAGATCATTTTTAATACAATAGGCCCAAGTCTTCCTAGGTCTACCTCTGCCTTTCTTAACACA
>JXCR01120066.1:84061-101405 GCA_002079205.1 Phalaenopsis hybrid cultivar | reverse complement strand
ATTATGAGTTTCGAGCCAAAAACGAACGAACAAATCTTTGTTTGTGTTCGGCTCTTTGACTTGATTCTATTGAAGTTCTTTGGTATGAATTTTAAGAAAGTATGCATATGAGCTGCAGTTGTTTTTTGTTTGTTTTTATTAATAATAAATCATTTATATTAAATAAACTTAGTAATAGAAGTGTTTATAGTAACATATTTTAATTGAATAGATATTAAAAGAAACGAGACTAGAGAATTGTCAAAAATGTGTCCGTTGAGACACATAATTGTAGCAACTTTGTGTCTTATAAATGAGTATATGAAATCATATATTTGTAAGACGCCAATCATGAATTCATCACATATCAGAGACAAATGGATTGAAGAGTTACTAATTGATTATCTTAAAAGGTTTCAAAACATATTCATGTATCAAAAATATTTTTTATAGACCTATGAGATGATTTGGAAGGTGTTGATGAACTCAATGGATCATCTAGGACTACACTAAGGGAAGTATGAGTGATTACCTTATATATATTGTCACATAATAAATCAAATAGGGCAGCATGTGAGTGTCTTCAACACTCTAGTGAGATAATAAGTTGAAATTTCTCTATTGAATTGAATGCTTTAAAGGGTATAGTCACTGAAGTTGTGAAGCATAGAGATCCATTATTCTAAATATACCATGAGAGATATTGTACGATTATAGACATGTACCCTATTTCAATGAATGTTTCATTAGTATTACTTTTAAAATCTCTAAAAATATATATATAAAAAATATTGATTAAATTTTCTCGTTCAGGATTGTATAGGGGCAATTGATGGAACTCATGTGAATGCTCAATCCAAAGATAGTGAGAAAGTGGCACATAGAAGTCACTGGGGAATGCCAACGCAACATGTGTTTTACTTTTATCATGTCAGAGTGAGAAGTAGTGCACATGATAGCCAGATCTTCAAGTTTCCCACTTGTAATAAAAATATAACTTTTCTATGCCACGTACAATTTAGTTATTTACAGGAAAAATTGTAGTACAAATCAAAATTTTACTAAATTAGTTCATTTTACTCTTACCTAGGAAACTATTATCTTGTTGACGATGGAACCCAATGCAATGTCGGTTTTTAAAACCAAAATTAGATACAAAGTATCATATTCCAGATTTTCGAATAGGTTGTCAATTGATGCATGAAAAATGAGAAATATTTAATAAAAGATACTCATATTTAGGCGGAGTGATTGATAAAGCTTTTGGTGCTTCAGAAAAGAAGTAGATTATTCTTCGTGGTATACCAAATTATTCTTTGGGAAGCATGTAAATACAATAACTGATACATCGGCGTTGCATAATTTCATATGTCTCCATCCCTCTGAAATAATGAGTTCAATATCTATGATACAGATCCATAATTCATATCACCTGAGATATGAGTATCAAATTGGATGGGCAATGTTAGAACTTGAAGAGGATATAATATATCACATGACAAGTTGGAGAAGGTATTGAAGAAATAGTAGAGTTACGTGAACAAATCACAAATGCACTAGTTAATGAGGGAAATCAGGATTCCTGGAATATGTTAAAAATTTATTTTTGCAACATTGTTGGTTGAAATTTTTTTTGTAAAAATTGGATAACATATAGATCTTTTGTTTATTGCTTAAATACATCTTTTTGCTAGCATTTTTGTTTAGAAATTGGATGTCATTCATATTTTTTGCTTAAATTACTTTAAAATATGTCCTAAATTGATTCTAATTCGTATATGGCTCAACATCTTACGTATTTAACAACATTTGTGGCGATGTCCTTGTCTTCAAGTTATGTCGAAGTTGTACTCATTTTACTACTATAATTTTCTTGCAATTTTGAAAGTCTTGGATGGTATAAGTGTAAAATTTAAAGTTTAGTGTTAGATTCTAATGAATAAAAATTTGGTCAGATTTATTGGTCTTCATGATTGCGGTTTAGTTAATATTTCATCTGTTAGGGGTTCGGAAACTCGGTTTTTTTCCTTATACTCTCATTATGTTTACTTGTACGTACATCTAATATAATTTGACCAATATCAAATTTCAATGCCTCCTACATAAAAATAGGGACAGTGAAGGAGACATGATGAAAAAAAAAAACTGCTTAGAATTTGTATTGCTTCTGTGTACAAAATACAGAGCTCACACCAAGGGCTAAAATATCATTTGTTGCTCTTTCTATTTCTATTAAGGTCCTTAACATATTGGGTGGGTTGAAAATCTTAAGGTTTGATTTGTGAGTAACAAATCACTCAAAATTGGAAAATTACAAATAAATTCATGTTATTCTAACTTTAGATTTTATATATATATGATTTTAATAAAGAAAATATTATATCCAGACTCTGAATGTAATTTGTATCCGGAGTCTGATGGTGGGACGTCACGTATCAAGTGGGCCTCACGACATTGGTCAGTGTTAAAAATGATGACGTTTACTTGATACATGATGCTTCACACTGAACTCCGGAGTCCGGATGTAGTATCTTTCCCCTTTGAAGCGGAATTATAAGAGCAAAAGTACTACAAGAGATCTAATCTGCACTCATATTGAACAGGTTGCTTAACANAAAATATTTTTTATAGACCTATGAGATGATTTGGAAGGTGTTGATGAACTCAATGGATCATCTAGGACTACAATAAGGGAAGTATGAGTGATTACCTTATATATATTGTCACATAATAAATCAAATAGGGCAGCATGTGAGTGTCTTCAACACTCTAGTGAGATAATAAGTTGAAATTTCTCTATTGAATTGAATGCTTTAAAGGGTATAGTCACTGAAGTTGTGAAGCATAGAGATCCATTATTCTAAATATACCACGAGAGATATTGTATGATTATAGATATGTACCCTATTTCAATGAAAGTTTCATTAGTATTACTTTTAAAATCTCTAGAAAGAAAAAAATATAAAAAATATTGATTAAATTTTCTCGTTCAGGATTGTATAGGGGCAATTGATGGAACTCATGCGAATGCTCAATCCAGAGATAGTGAGAAAGTGGCACATTGAAGTCACTGGGGAATGCCAACACAACATGTGTTTTACTTTTATCATGTCAGAGTGAGAAGTAGTGCACGTGATAGCCAGATCTTCAAGTTTCCCACTTATAATAAAAATATAACTTTTCTATGCCACGTATAATTTATTTATTTACAGGAAAAATTGTAGTACAAATCAAAATTTTACTAAATTAGTTCATTTTACTCTTACCTAGGAAACTATTATCTTGTTGACGATGGAACCCAATGCAATGACGGTTTTTAAAACCAAAATTAGATACAAAGTACCATATTCCAGATTTTAGAATAGGTTGTCAATTGATGCATGAAAAATGAGAAATATTTAATAAAAGATACTCATATTTAGGCGGAGTGATTGATAAAGCTTTTAGTGCTTCTGAAAAGAAGTAGATTATTCTTCGTGATATACCAAATTATTCTTTTGGGAAGCATGTAAATACAATAACTGATACATCGGCGTTGCATAATTTCATACATCTCCATCCCTCTAAAATAATAAGGAGTTCAATGTCTATGATACAAATCAATAATTCATATCACCTGAGACATATGAGTATCAAATTGGATGGGCAATGTTAGAACTTGAACATGATATAATATATCACATGACAAGTTGGAGAAGGTATTGAAGAAATAATAGAGTTACGTGAACAAATCACAAATGCACTAGTTAATGAGGGAAATCAGGATTCCTGGAATATTTCGGAGTCTGATGGTGGGACGTCACGTGTCAAGTGGGCCTCACGACATTGGTCAGTGTTAAAAATGATGAGGTTTACTTGATACATGACGCTTCATCACTGAACTCCGGAGTCCGGATGTAGTATCTTATCCCTTTGAAGTGGAATTATAAGAGCAAAAGTACTACAAGAGATCTAATCTGCACTCATATTGAACAGGTTGCTTAACATCAAAACCATTCACAAAGATACTAATAAACTCATCAGACAGAAGTATGGCTTCAGTATGAACCTGCACATTCACTGTAAGAAACAATTTCTAAAATCATTTCAAATTAAACCTGAAGCAATTCAAACTCCGCACGTCCACTCCATCCTCTCCCTCTCCCTCTCCCATTGAAATAACACAAAAGAACGACATTGCCTTCACATATCCACAGGCACCCGCTGATACAAATGAGCCGGAAGCCTGGGAGTCGCCACAGCCCTCAGCGGCGTGTGCATGAAAGTCACCATTCCCGGATTCTCCCTCATATCCACCTCCTCCGCCCTCACCCCTTCCGGCAACGACCACTCAAAATGGTGGATCAGATGCCCCAGCATGGACTGCACAAGATTTATTCCCAGCTGCGCGCCGGGGCAGACCCTTCGTCCCGCGCCGAAGGGAATAACTCTAAAATCATGTCCCCTGATGTCGACGTCCTCTTCCTGGAACCTCTCCGGCAGGAATTCGAGGGGGTTGTTCCAGGCGGCGGGATCGCGGGCGATGGCCCAGACGTTAACGTGAATGTTGGAGCCTTTGGGAATGTCGAAGCCGCCGATCTTGACGTTGGCGGTGGATTTGTGGGGGAGCATGAGGGGGGTGGGTGGGTGGAGGCGGAGGGATTCCTTGACGACACATTGGAGGTAGGGGAGGTTGGGGAAGTCGGATTCGGTCATGATGCGATCGGTGCCGATGATGCGGTCCAGTTCGTCTTGTAGCTTGCGTTGGACTCGGGGGTTCTTGATGAGCTCCGCCATGGCCCATTCGACGGAGATTACGGTGGTGTCCATGCCGGCTGTGATCATGTCCTGAAAGATTTAGTAAATCTCGTAAATTCAATCTGATTGTGTCATCTGTTACCAGACAGATCCTAATTCTGATTGTGAAACAAGTTTGTAAATTAAATTTTTTAGGGGGTGTTTGATAGAGTTTTAAATAGGATTCATCACTGTAGAGCTTACTGCAGAAGTTCAAATTTTGGTTTGTCCGGAGTTCCTATNGCGGTCCAGTTCGTCTTGTAGCTTGTGTTGGACTCGGGGGTTCTTGATGAGCTCCGCCATGGCCCATTCGACAGAGATTACGGTGGTGTCCATGCCGGCTGTGATCATGTCCTGTAAGATTTAGTAAATCTCATAAATTCAATCTGATCGTGTCATCTGTTTCCAGACAGATCCTTGAGATAGTGATAAAATTCAAGGATTTCAATAATTCCAAAAATAAAGTTGAAGAAGATTTAGAAAAAAAAAAACACAGACTTAGGTGTTGTCTTAATAATGTGGATTTAGGTGTGATTTAACTTAAATTTATCAAATAAAAAAGACAAATTTTAAATCCTAAATTTAGTAAATTAAAAAATTCCTCTAATTTTTTTATAANAATTTATGATCTACGAAAGTTAAATTCTACTTGCAATCAAACACCCTCATAGAAAAAAAGTCTATATCTAATATTGCTTCCAAGCCCTGAGATAGTGATATAATTCAAGGATTTCAAAAATTCCAAAAATTAAGTTGAAGAAGATTAAGAAAAAAAAGAACACAGATTTAGGTGTTGTTTTAATAATGGATTTAGGTGTGATTTAACTTAAATTTATCGGATAAAAAAGACAAATTTTAAATCCTAAATTTAGTAAATTCAAAAATTCCTCTCATGTTTTTTTTAAATCTTAAATTTACTAAATCTAAATTTACATGATTTACCAAAATTGTCACCAAACGTAACAATCTCTTCAAATGGAAATATTTACAGACTTTAAAAAATATAAATTTATTTCTAACAAACTTCGAAGTAATTAACAAATGTTATTAATCTACTACAAGAGTTAATAATTTCATATTCTCATCATTCTATCAAAACCAGACCAAAATCACCTTTCCAAGCAGTTATGAACACTTAATTGCCCGCATAACTCTAACAAAACTAACTAAAAACCACAAAAAAACATCAATTAGATATGAACAAACACAAGATCTAGATAATAATGAATCCAGCAGGGACAAAAACAAAAAAAGAACTTTATGGTACTTACCCAAAGTAATCCGATAATCGTATTCTCACTGAGATCATACTTCTCCTGAAGCGTGAGCAGCGCATCCACAAAATGCAGCCTTGCGCCATCTTTCTGACGTGCTCGCGTGTGCTCTTCCATGATGGTTCTGGTCAGGCAATCCCTTCGAGCGCCGTGCTTGGCATATGCCTCCTCATCCAGTGGAAATATCCATCTAATCCAGTTAATGTACTCGGCAAGAGAAAGAGATGCGCCGAATTTGAGACCGTTGGCCACTATGGCCTTAAATTCTGTGCCCTGCTCATCCAACACGCCCTCGGAGTTCACAAAACGTTTTCCGAATGCCAGCCTTGTTATGTTGTTGAAGGCCACACCTGAAAGGTGGTTCCTAACCACCAGGCTTTGCCCAACCTTGTCTGAAAAAAACAAATAACAAACAGCAAGGAGTTTAATTGATTTTTAGTACTTCGTTAAAATTTTCATTAAGTTATAACATTTGTTTTTAAAACAAAAGGTAATTTGATCATAATGTCAAAAACATTACTTATGATTAATGATTTAATATAGACGCGCGGTTAATTTGATATTGACAATTCAAACAAAATATTGTTGATCTTAATTTAATTATTAAACCAATGACCATCACACTAAATCTTTTAAACTAATCATATCTTTTTTCTACAAAATTAACGAGGAACATATCATAAAATATGTAGCACAAATTTCATCATATTAATGAAATGATCTTCTCTATTAATTATTGAGTTGTACTAGGGCAAAATCAGTCTCTTTTTCTAGAGGGCAAAAAGTCCCCTATAAACTCTAGAAAAATTTGCGTACGTAAGACGTACGCAGCGCTGCGTACGTCAGGAGGTTATACAGAAGGTATTGGGGGTTATATCCGAATTATATCTCCGATATTGGGGGGTCATATCTGCATTATCTCCTGTAACCCCCTGTAACCTACAAATATATGAAAACAGAAACGCAAAACTTATTTGTAGGTTATAGGTAGATTACAGGTAGGTTACATGAATTTACAAGGGGTATAACGTGAATATAACCCCCCAATACCCTCTAGATAACATCTCTAACGTACGCAGCGCTGCGTACGTCTTACGTACGCAAATTTTCCTCCATAAACTCAGAGTGGGGGAGACTGCGACAACGAAAAAAGTGATACTAAAGACAAAGACAAAACAGATATTTCAGTAATAGCCCCCTTGAACTTACATGGGTCCGCCCTAGGAGCTTCACATTTTTTCACTTTAATAAACTTAATACCGAAAAAAAGAAAAATTATGTTCGAATCTCTCCCACCTTATTTAAAATTAAAAAATTAATGCAGGGGGGCCAGCTATGGGGGTAAACAATTAATCCTGGCTTATGCTCAGAATAAATGGTTCTACTCTTTTAAATGGATAAAAGATAATAAATTACAACGAACATATATTTCCAAAGTAATCTTCGACCATAATTTCAATTTAATATTTAATCAAGAGGGGTGATTAATTTGAAATTAACCGGATGAATTACTAATCCTCGCTTAATCTGCATACGCGATTCCATTCCTTTAAAATATTAAATCTGGTCAACAAATATCGTGGGCACCTCCACTTCCACACCACACCAACCCCAAAACTCAAATTCCACGTCTTAACATAAAATAATGAAATCTCAACAAATTTAAAAANAGCTCCGCCATGGCCCATTCGACGGAGATTACGGTGGTGTCCATGCCGGCTGTGATCATGTCCTGAAAGATTCAGTAAATCTCTTAAATTCAATCTGATCGTGTCATCTGTTACCAGACAGATCCTAAATCTGATTGTGAAACAAGTTTGTAAATTAAATTTTTTAGGAGGTGTTTGTTAGAGTTTTAAATAGGATTCATCACTGTAGAGCTTACCGTAGAAGTTCAAATTTCGGTTTGTCCGGAGTTCCTACATTCAAATTTAAGGTGGGTTTAAGAAATTTATGATCTACGAAAGTTAAATTCTACTTGCAATCAAACACCCTCATAGAAAAAAAGTCTATATCTAATTTTGCTTCCAAGACCTGAGATGGTGATATAATTCAAGGATTTCAAAAATTCCAAAAATTAAGTTGAAGAAGATTTAGAAAAAAAGAACACAGATTTAGGTGTTGTTTTAATAATGGATTTAGGTGTGATTTAACTTAAATTTATCAGATAAAAAAGACAAATTTTAAATCCTAAATTTAGTAAATCCAAAAGTTCCTCTATTTTTTTTTTTAAATCTTAAATTTACTAAATCTAAATTTACATGATGAACCAAAATTGTCACCAAACGTAACAATCTCTTCAAATGGAAATATTTACAAACTTTAAAAAATATAAATTTATTTCTAACAAACTTCGAAGTAATTAACAAATGTTATTAATCTACTACAAGAGTTAATAATTTCATACTCTCATCATTCTATCAAAACCAGACCAAAATCACCATTCCAAGCAGTTATGAATACTTAATTGCCACATAGCTCTAACAAAACTAGCTAAAAACCACAAGAAAACATTAATTAGATATGAACAAACACAATATCTAGATAATAATGAATCCAGCAGGGACAAAAAAAAAANAAACGTAACAATCTCTTCAAATGGAAATATTTACAGACTTTAAAAAATATAAATTTATTTCTAACAAACTTCAAAGTAATTAACAAATGTTATTAATCTACTACAAGAGTTAATAGTTTTATATTCTCATCATTCTATCAAAACCAGACCAAAATCACCATTCCAAGCAGTCATGAAGCCTTAATTGCCCGCATAACTCTAACAAAACTAACTAAAAACCACAAAAAAACATCAAATAGATATGAACAAACACAAGATCTAGATAATAGTGAATCCAGCAGGGACAAAAAAAAAAAAGGAACTTTATGGTACTTACCCAAAGTAATCCGATAATAGTATTCTCACTGAGATCATACTTCTCCTGAAGCGTGAGCAGCGCATCCACAAAATGCAGCCTTGCGCCATCTTTCTGACGTGCTCGCGTGTGCTCTTCCATGATGGTTCTGGTCAGGCGATCCCTTCGAGCGCCGTGCTTGGCATATGCCTCCTCATCCAGTGGAAATATCCATCTGATCCAGTTAATGTACTCGGCAAGAGAGAGAGATGCGCCGAATTTGAGACCGTTGGCCACTATGGCCTTAAATTCTGTGCCCTGCTCATCCAACACGCCCTCGGAGTTCACAAAACGTTTTCCGAATGCCAGCCTTGTTATGTTGTTGAAGGCCACACCTGAAAGGTGGTTCCTAACCACCAGGCTTTGCCCAACCTTGTCTGAAAAAACCAAATAACAAACAGCAAGGAGTTTCATTGATTTTTAGTACTTTGTAAAAATTGTCATTAAGTTATAACATTTGTTTTTAAAACAAAAAGTAATTTGATCAAAATGCCAAAAACATTACTTATGATTAATGATTTAATATAGACGCGCGGTTAATTTGAAATTGACAATTTAAACAAAATATTGTTGATCTTAATTTAATTATTAAACCAATGACCATTACACCAAATCTTTTAAACTAATCATATCTTTTTTCTATAAAATTAATGAGGAACATATCATAAAATATGTACCCCAAATTTCATCATATTAATGAAATGATCTTCTCTATTAATTATTGAGTTGTACTAGGGCAAAATCAGTCTTTTTTTCTAGAGGGCAAAAAGTCCTCATAAACTCGTGAAAAATTTGTGTACGTAAGGCGTACGCAACGCTGTGTACATCAGGAGATTATAAAGAGGGTGTTGGGGGTTATATCCGCGTTATATCTCCGGTATTGGGCGTCATATCCGCGTAATCTCATGTAACCCCCTTGTAACCTACAAATATATGAAAATAGAAGCGCAAAACTTATTTGTAGGTTATAGGTAGATTACAGGTAGGTTACAGAGAAGTTACAATGGGGTATAACGTGAATATAACCCCCAATACCCTCTGAATAACATCTCTAAAGTTCGCAACGCTGCATGCGTACGCAAATTTTTCTCCATAAACTCAAAGTGGGGGAGACTGCGGCAACTAAAAAAGTGATACTAAAGACAAAGACAAAACTGATATCAGTAATTGCCCCCCTTGGAACTTACATGGGTCCGCCCTAGGAGCTTCACATTTTTTCACTTTAATAAACTTAATACCGAAAAAAAGAAAAATTATGTTCGAATCTCTCCCACCTTATTTAAAATTAAAAAAATTAATGCAGGGGGACCAGCTATGGGGGTAAACAATTAATCCTGGCTTATGCTCAAAATAAATGGTTCTACTCTTTTAATGGATAAAAGATAATAAATCACAACGAACATATATTTCCAAAGTAATCTTCGACCATAATTTCAATTTAATATTTAATCAAGAGGCGTGATTAATTTGAAATTAGCCTGATGAATTACTAATCCTCGCTTAATCTGCATACGCGATTCCACACCACACCAACCAATTGGATTTAATTTCTGGTCAACAAATATCGTGGGCACCTTGACTTCCACACCACACCAACCCCAAAATTCAAATTCCACGTCTTAACATAAAATAATGAAATCCCAACAAATTTAAAAAGCACGAAATTAGAACCTCGAATCTGGAGCTTTTTGGCTGCGACTTGAATTTCTTTGAAATCGGATTTAACATCCAGATTTGCGTTTGATTTAACGGAGCCCATTGGATTTAATTTCTATTTTTCTTTTATGTATGAAAGAATTTAAGTTAAATTCAGAACTAAATTTTGTAAATAGTATGCGACAAAACACCCCTAAAATTGTGTGAAATCGAATGCGTCCGCGCAAAATCATTATAAACAAAAGAAAACAAAAAAACAAAGATCNTGGTTGCGACTTGAATTTCTTTGAAATCGGATTTAACATCCAGATTTACGTTTGATTTAACGGAACCCATTGCATTTAATTTCTATTTTTCTTTTATGTATGAAAGAATTTTAAGTTAAAGTCATAACTAAATTTCGTAAATAGTATGCGACAAAACACCCCTAAAATTGTTTGAAATCGAATGCGTCCGCGCAAAATCATTATAAACAAAGGAAAACAAAAAAAACAAAGATCGATACCCTTTCGCGTCGTCTCCTGAAAAATAGATTCCACCATCGCAGTAACCTCATCCTCCCTTATCGGCCGCAACGCCTCAAGCCGCTTCGGCGAGAACAGCTCCAGATTGCAGACCTTCCTAACTTTCACGTAATGCGGTCCGTAATCCGCCCAAATCAAATCCGTTCCATTACGGCTGAATCGAGCCGCCGATCTACTCCGAGGACGATCGGCCAGCAACTGATCCTTCTCCTTGAGCACTTCCCTTGCTAGCTCCGAGCTCGACACAACCACGTTCAGCGTCGTCCCAAACCACACCGACATGATCGGACCATATCTCGCAGCCCACTCTGCGAAGCATCGGAATCGAACCGGTTTGATGTCGTAGAGGTTTCCGACCACCGGCCATGGCCGGGGGCCTGGCGGGAGGCGGAAGTGGAGTCGCCGCCAGATTGCCGCCGCGATTATGATCGCCGCTGCTGCTACGCCGGCAGTCCAAGTCGAAAATGCCATTTAATTTGCAGCGATTGGATGGGGCTTACAGCTGAAATTTGCAGAAGTTCGGTGAGAGTGGGTGTATTTATAGGTCAGTTGGGGCAGAATGGTAGGTGAAATGGAAACTAGCTACCATCATATGCAGCAATGAGCGTGCATCAGTACAGAAAATATTCGAAGAAGGTTATGTGATGTTGATATTGCACGAATCATAAAGAATGTATTCAGATTATATGGTAATGTTTTATTGTTTCGAAACTGGGGTGCTGTACTGGATCTTATTATTATTATTTTAAAACGTTTTAATAAAATGATTGCATATCTAACATCCGCAATTTAATAGAAAAATATGATATTTGACGAATTAAGAAAAAGAAAAATATTATTTTTATAAATAGCTGAATTCAGATTTATGCGTTTTCGCTCTCTGATTTGATTTTAATTTGGGTAATAATTTGTGAAATGCAGATGATTAANGATGGGGCTTACAGCTGAAATTTGCAGAAGTTCGGTGAGAGTGGGTGTATTTATAGGTCAGTTGGGGCAGAACGGTAGGTGAAATGGAAAGTAGCTACCATCATATGCAGCAATGAGTGTGCGTTAGTACAGAGAAAATTAGAAGAAGGTTATGTGATGTTGATATTGCACGAATCATAAAGAATGTATTCCGATCATATGGCAATGTTTTATTGTTTCGATACTGGGGTGCTGTACTGGATCTTATTATTATTATTTTAAAACGTTTTAATAAAATGATTGCATATCTAACATCCGCAATTTAATAGAAAAATATGATATTTTACGAATTAAAGAAAAAGAAAAATATTATTTTTATAAATAGCTGAATTCAGATTTATGCCATTTTGCTTTCTCTGATTTGATTTTAATTTGGGTAATAACTTGNTATATATATATATATATATATATATATATATATATATATATATATATATAAAGAAATAAGTTGGTTGACATGCTATAAATATATTTGGTCTTAGAAGCTCCAAAGTTAGTTTCATATAAGTGTGTTGAATTCTTTTGAAGTGTAGGATCTTATATTGTTTGTGAGTACATACAATCCAGTAAAGACATTGTATCGTTGTAAGAAAGTGAAATATAGAAAGGGAGATGAGGGTCGTGAGAGAGAATCTACGAAAATATATTTAGTTCTTATCTACGATGAACCGAAAAATCAGACCCGTTGGAGGTTCTTTGATTTACAGGATTTTAGTGAAAGAGAGGAAGGGAGGGATTTCACTAGAAAAACCATCCCAAGATCTTCTTTTGACTCCCCTTTTATAGACAAAGGAGAAAAGCAATAAAATAATAAATGAAACACATTTTTGTACTGTACGACGCTCTTCCCTTGTGTCTTGACGAAAAGAGTATAATGTGGGTGTGAGGCAGTGCTAGTATGATGCCCATCTTTGGTGTCTAAATAAAACAAATGAGAGACACATAGGGTGCTTATTGGTTGATCCTACGAGAAACTTGACTAGTCTTTGCTCACTAACACAATGGGACAAGCCTTCACCTCGGGGCACTTTGTGCTCTGTGTCTAGGGAATAGTTTCTGAAGCTGTGTTAACAAGATAGATATGCTTTTCTTTTAGGCACCTTGGCTCCTCAAAGGGAAAGGGTTCTTCCTACATTTTCATTTTGGCTATTGAGATCTTGTTTGTCTGATCCTAGGTTTTTGTTCTTGTGGTAATGTTGAATGAAAGTGAATTCGCGCAGGTCCTAAATGTAGTTGTCTAATATACACAAATGAGAGACACATAAGAGAAGTTAGAAGTCATAAAGAACATTAATTGTAACACTTATTAAAAATTAAGTGACAAACTCCCTCTGTGGTTTTTAAAGTGTCGCAGAAGAACAGTGGTGTACATTTCATTAGAGATTTTGTTATTGAGTTGAGTAAAATCCCTTCGATGGAAAGGAGCATCCAAAGAGCCCGTATGGAGGTGAATCTCCATCATAGAAGTAGATGACTCTCCTGAAGTTGATGGAAGAATTGCGAAAGAAATCTAAGACTTTTGAGAATGATGAAGTTTCTGATGAGAGATCTTCCTCAGATTTATTGAAGATATATGTAGTCTAATTGAACCCCTTCGAGCACACACTGTGAAGGGTGAGTTTGACGGAAGATGTATCATATTTTCTCTACAAGAATCTAGCATTTAAGGGAATGTTTCTCACGATTTGAACGATCTTGTGGAGGGAGAGCTTCCTAACATACCAAAGGACCAAGAGAACCTTCCGTTGAGGCTCTCGTCGGGCTTGGCCTTGCCAGTGAAGTTCCTTTAATTGTATTCAAGGATATTTGATTTATAGGCTTTAAATCGAGACCCTTTTATAACATGTGATAGTCATGGTGTTGGCGAGACCAAGGACCAACCATCCTATCAAGAAGAAAATTGTGAGGATCACATGATGATGAAGGCGCCTCTCTCAGGAACCCTGTTGCTAAGGGTGAAACTTTAGATCGAGGTGACAATGGCTTATTTGCTAAATGTAAAATAAAACAATATTGACGATCGGAAACTTCTTTCCTTCCTGAATATGTTTTATGTTTTGGTAAGTATGTAAGTATAGTCGATGATACATCAGCGGTGCATAATTTCATACGTTTGAATCCCTCTAAAAAGAAACATGAGTTCAATATTTGTGATACAGATCAATAATTCATATCACCTGAGACATAAGTATCGAATTGGATGGGCAATGTTAGAACTTGAAGAGGATATAATATATCAAGGGGAAAGTTGGAGAAGGTATTGAGGGAATAGTAGAGTTACGTGAACAAATCACAAATGCACTTGTTAATAAGGGAAATCAATATGCCTTGAATATGTTAAAAATTTATTTTTGCAACAATGTTGGCTGGAATTTTTTATGTAGAAATTGGATAACATATAGATCTTTGTCTATTGCTTAAATATATTTTTGTGCTAGCATTTTTATTTATAAATTGGATGTCATGCATATTTTTCTTTATCACACTTAAATTACTTTAAACTATGTTCTAATTTGATTCTAATTGGTACATGGTTCAATATCTTAAATATTTAACAACATTTGGGGTGATGTCCTTGTCTTCAAATTGTGTCGAAGTTGTACTCATTTTATTGCTGTAATTTTCTTGCAATTCCGAAAGTCTTAGGTCGTATAAATGTAAAATTTAAAGTTTAGGTGTTAGAATCTGATGAATAAGAATTTCGGCAGATTTGTTGACCTTCATGATTGCAGTCATGTTAATGTTCTGTTAGGGGTTTGGAACATCGATGTGAAACTCAGATTTTTCTTTATACTCTCATTATGTCTATTTGTATGTACATCTAATATAATTTGACCAATTTCAAATTTTAATGCCTCCTACATAAAAATAAAGAAAGTAGAAGAGACACGATGAAAAAAAAAACCTGCTCAGAATTTGTGTTGCTTCTAATATGTACAAAATACAAAGCTCACACCAAGGGCTAAAATATCATTTGTTTTTATGAAAGTCTTAATGTATTTTGAATGAAATACACAAGAAATCCCATTAAGGGATAAAAAAACTAAGAATAAAAGCGAAAAATAGAAATCTCCAAAGAAGCAAACTCCAATCATGAGAATTTTATGTGAGTTTGGTAAGTGAGGTTGACATTCAAGTTAAAAGGATTGAAGTCATATGTAAAGATAGCCTGCTTGGTGATGTATGTTGTCATTTCTTTAGATAACTTAAAATTTTGAACATGTGTGAAGGAAGTTTGTGTCGGGTTTAGCGCCTAAGCCCTAGAAACTGGAACCATACTTTTATGGCTTGGTTTTGAACATGAGTGAAGGCATTTTGGGCACCTAGGCAATGTTCTAGCTCCAAAAACTCTAATTTATGTCAGGAGCGCCTAATGAAGGATTTTTTTTTTGTCCGAAAGCTATAGGAGATCATATATGAATAAATTATGATCCCCTAACTTCGAAAATGAGTGTTTTTCTCGGCCTTTGATTAGAGAGTATGTTGGCACATGACACTTTGGACATGGCGCGGGTAAGGTGTTTCAAACCCTAATGTTCTCGTAACATATTGAGAAAATTAGGACTCCATGACCTCCCGTGGCCCTAGGGAGGCTCTGGATGGATATTGAGGAATGTCTAAACACCATAATGAACATCAAACATGTTTGATGTCCTAGGTGATTTCGTCCAACGATGAATTTTCTCGGGTAAGGCCGAATCATCGCAGACTCTAGTTTTGTCTTCTGAACACGCACTAGGAGGTATTGGAAGGGTGTCTTAAGCTATGAGATGCTATGAATCAGCGGTGAATCATCTCGAGCCAGTCAAGTAGACACCTTACATGTGTGACATCAAAAATTGACGCCAGCAAGGGCTCCTGTGTGCGATGAAGCTAGCTAGAATAATATTTCCATGCAGTAGCATTGAGCTTCTCTCTTATTAACGTCCAAAGGTTAGGTCTTTTTGTTCGTTGAATCCAAATACCAATCTATGTAGATTCAATCCGAAGAAGAGCCTATTCGCGAATGTTAGAAGAATTTACTTCTCCTCATAAAGAGAATTTGAGATCTCTCCTTTCATGGGGTAAGTTCTTTCGTTGTCTTAGTTTCACTAAATGAATTTCATATATGACAATTAATCACTCATATATTAGCTCTTAGCGGGATCACCTCTCTCATTTTCCTTTCATTCGCTCCTTCTAATGACGAAGAAAAAGGAATGAAGGAGCAAGAGAACAACTCCAACCTTGAGCTGTGGTTGAAGCATACACATAGGGTATTGATCTTTTTTCCATATCTAAGTGTTGGAAAGCTAATATATTCTCAAAGAAGAGATGATAAGGGATTATACTTTTACGGTTTACTCGTCTGTTATGATAAGGTATTCATTGGCTCGTGCCATTTAATGCGAATGAAACGAATGACAACAATAGAAGACTTGTATAGCAACGAAGCATAGGCAAAATGAGTCCATAAATAATTAGCCATAACTTATAGAAAAATTGCGCAAGTCAACATGCCAATGAATACCTTATTGGACAAAGGGAGGTCATCTCCTCTACTGTGGGTAGATCTGTAATAATAAAATTGTGTTATATGAATCTTATGTAATTTATAAGTTAATTTTCGAATTCAATTTGAAGCTCACTCAGCTGCACTGATTGGTTTTAATTTCTGTCTCATGTAATTAACCAAAGATGAGTTGGTGGAGTTGGGGGGGTTGGTGGAGACGAAGACTTTTCAGCGAATGGTGGGGCCGTGGGGTTGGTGGGTGCGGTATGGCGAATCATGTGGGCGTTATTTATAAAATGGGAAGATATTTGAATAAATCATGAAAGATTTACTTATATGACCCTCAATTTCCATGTATTTACATATAAAGTGCCTCGGATACCGACATGTTGGTTGGCATCCACGGTATAAGATCTCTCAGGTCGAGGGTTCAAATCCTCTCCAGCATGAAAAATTATTACATTCCGATCACAACCATCCATCAACTAATACAAACAAAGCATGTACAATAGTAGGTCCCACTTTTATTATCTTTAAAAAAAGATTTAAAAGGATGGTTGTGTATGTAATAATTTCTCCTCTAGCACAGTTGATCTTATGGAGGCGGTACTCGAATTGTTAGTCACATTACGGGTGACAGAAGACTCGTATAATAGTATCTAGTGATTCCTTAAAAACAAAAGTATTTACATATCCAATGTCTAAATGTTCATTTTTTACACACTTTCTATGCATAAAAGGACAAATTTTTTTTTTTTTTTT
>JXCR01120066.1:38025-72547 GCA_002079205.1 Phalaenopsis hybrid cultivar | reverse complement strand
TCTTGCAATTTCGAAAGTCTTAGGTGGTATAAATGTAAAATTTAAAGTTTAGGTGTTAGAATCTGATGAATAAGAATTTCGACAGATTTGTTTGCCTTCATGATTGCAGTCATGTTAATGTTTTATTTATTAGGGGTTTGGAACATCGATGTGAAACTCAGATTTTTCTTTATACTCTCATTATGTTTACTTGTATGTACATCTAATGTAATTTGACCAATTTCAAATTTCAATGCCTCCTACATAAAAATAAGGAAAGTAGAGGAGACATGATGAAAAAAAAAACCTGCTCAGAATTTGTGTTGCTTCTAATGTGTACAAAATATAGGGCTCACACCAAGGGCTGAAATATCATTTGTTTCTATGAAGGTCTTAATGTATTTAGAATGAAATACCAAAGAAAACCCATTAAGGGATAAACAAACTAAGAAAAAAAGAGAAAAATAGGAATCTCCAAAGAAGCAAACTCCAATCATGAGAAATTTATGTCAGTTTGGTAAGTGAGGTTGACATTCAAGTTAAAAGATCGAAGTCATATGCAAAGATAGCCTGCTTGGTGATGTATGCTGTCATTTCTCTAGATAACTTAAAATTTTGAACATGTGTGAAGGAAGTTTGTGTCGGGTCTAGCGCCTAAGCCCCACAAACTGGCACCATACTTCTAGGGCTAGGTTTTGAACATGCGCGAAGGCATTTTGGGCACCTAGGCAATGCTCTAACTCCGAAAACTCTAATTTATGTCGGGAGCGCCTAACGGAGGATTTTTTTTATCTGAAAGCTATAGGAGATCACATATGAGTAAATTATGATCCCCTAACTTTGAAAATGAGTGTTTTTCTCATCCTTTGATTAGAGAGTATGTTGGCAAAAGGCGTTTTGGACATGGAGAGGGTAAGGTGTTTCAAACCCTAATTTTTTCGTAGCACGAGTAGAAGAACTCTGTGACCTCCCGTGACCCCAGGGAGGCTCCGAACGGATATTGAGGGATGTCTAAACACCATAATGAACATCAACCATGTTTGATTTCCTGGGTGATTTCGTCCAACGATGAATTCTCTCGAGTAAGGCCGAATCATCGCAAACTCTAGTTTTGTCTTCTGAACACGCACCAGGAGGTATTGGAAGGGTGTCTTAAGCTATGAGATGTTATGAATGAACGGTGAATCATCCCGAGCCAAACAAGTAGACACCTTACATGTGTGACATCAAAATTTGACGCCAACAATGGCTCCTGTGTGCGATGAAGCTAGCTAGAATAATATTTGTATGCAGTAGCATTGAACTTCTCTCTTATTAACATCCAAAAGTGAGGTCTCTTTGTCCGTTGAATCCAAATACCAAGTTATGTAGATTCAATCCAAAGAAGAGCCTCTTCTCGGATGTCAGAAGAATTTACTTCTCCTCGTAAAGAGAATTTGAGATATCTCATTTCATGGGGTAAGTTCTTTCGCTGTCTTAGTTTCACTAAATGAATTTCATATAAAACAATTAATCACTCATATATTAGCTCATAGCAGGATCACCTCACTCATTTTTCTTTCATTCAATCCTTCTAACGACGAAGAAAAAAGAATGAAGGAGGAGGAGGAGAGCTCAACCTTGAGTTGTAGTTGAAGCACACACTTATGGTGTTGATCTTTTTCCATATCTAAGTGTTGGAAAGCTAATATATTCTCAAAGAATAGATGATAAGGGATTATAANTATATATATATATATATATATATAAAGAAATAAATTGGTTGACATGCAGTAAATATATTTGGTCTTAGAAGCTCCAAAGGTAGTTTCATATAAGTTGTTGAATTTTTTTGAGCTCGAGGAACTTGTATTATTTATGAGTACATACAATCCAGACTTTGAATTGCAGTAAGAAAATGAAATATAGAGAGAGAGAGACAAAAAAAGAGAGAGAGAGAGAGAATCTACGAAAATATATTTAGTTCTTATCTACGATAAACCGAAAAATCAGACCCGTCAGAGATTCCTTGATTTACAGGATGTTAGTGAAAGAGAGGAAGGGAGGGATTTCACTAAAAAAACCATCCCAAGATCTTCTTTTGACTCCCCTTTTATACACAAAGGAGAAAAGCAATAAAATAATAAATGAAACACATTTTGTACTGTGCGATGTTCTTCCCCGATGTCTTGACGAAAAGACTATAATGTAGGTGTGAGGCAGTGCTAGTATGATGCCCATCTTTGGTGTCAAGATGAAACAAATGAGAGACACATAGGGTGCTCATTGGTTAATCCTATGTGAAACTTGACTAGTCTTTGCTCAATAACACAATTGGACAAGCCTTCACCTCGGGGCACTTTGTGCTCCGTGTCTAGGGAATAGTTTCTCAAGCTGTGTTAACAAGATAGATCTGCTTTTCTATTAGGCACCTTGGCTCCTCAAAGGGAAATGTTTCTTCCTACATTTTCAGTTTGGCTATTGAGATCTTGTTTGTTCTGATCCTAGGTTTTTGTTCTGGTGGTAATGTTGAATGAAAGTGAAGTCGGGTAGGTCCTACATGTAGTTCGTCACTACGCTGTCTAAAATACACAAATGAGAGACACATAAGAGAAGTTAGAAGTCATAAAGAACATTAATTGTAACACTTATTAAAAATTAAGTGACAAACTCCCTCTGTGGTTTTTAAAGTGTCACAAAAAAACTGTGGTGTACATTTCATTAGAGATTTTGTTATCGAGTTGAGTAAAATCCCTTCGATGGAAAGGAGCATCCAAAGAGCCCGTATAGAGGTGAATCTCCATCATAGAAGTAGATGACTCTCCTTTAGTTGATGGAAGAATCACCAAAGAAATCTAAGACTTTTGAGAAAGATGAAGTTTCTGATGAGAGTTCTTCCTCAGATTTATTGAAGATATATGTAATCTAATTGAACCCCTTCGAGGACACACTGTGAAGGGTGAGTTTGACAGAAGAGGTATCATATTTTCTCTACAAGAATCTAACTGTTAAGGGAATGTTTCTCTTAATTTGAACTTGTGGAGGGAGAGCTTCCTAACATACCAAAGGACCAGGAGAACCTTCCACTGAGGCTCTCGTCAGACTTGGCCTTGCCAATGAAGTTCCTCTAATTGTATTCAAGGATATTTGATTTATAGGCTTTAAATCGATACCCTTTTATAACATGTGATAGTCGTGGTGTTGGCGAGACCAAGGACCAACCATCCTATCAAGAAGAAAATTGTGAGGATCACATGATGATGAAGGCGCCTCTCTCAGGAAACCTGTTGCTAAATTTGAAACTTTAGATCGAGGTGACGATGGCTTATTTGCTAAATGTAAAATAAAACAATATTGATAATCTAAAACTTCTTTCCTTCCTGAATATGTTTTATTATTTGAGAAGTATGTAAATATAGTCGATGATACATCAGCGGTGCATAATTTCATACATTTCAATCCCTCTAAAAAGAAACAGGAGTTCAATATTTGTTATACAGATCAATAATTCATATCACCTGAGACATAAGTATCGAATTGGATGGGCAATGTTAGAACTTGAAGAGGATATACTATATTACGGGACAAGTTGGAGAAGGCATTGAGGGAATAGTAGAGTTACGTGAACAAATCACAAATGCACTTGTTAATAAGGGAAATCAGGATGCCTTGAATATGTTAAAAATTTATTTTTGCAACATTGTTGGCTGGAATTTTTTTATGTAGAAATTGGATAACATATAGATCTTTGTCTAATGCTTAAATGCATTTTTGTACTGANAATAAGGGAAATCAGGATGCCTTGAATATGTTAAAAATTTATTTTTGCAACATTGTTGGCTGGAATTTTTTTTATGTAGAAATTTGATAACATATAGATCTTTGTCTAATGCTTAAATGCATTTTTGTACTGGCATTTTTGTTTAGAAATTGGATGTCATGCATATTTTTCTTTATCACACTTAAATTACTTTAAACTATGTTCTAAATATATTCTAATTGGTACATGGTTCAATATCTTATATATTTAACAACATTTAGGGTGATGTCCTTGTCTTCAAATTGTGTCGAAGTTGTACTCATTTTACTGCTATAATTTNTATGTTCTAAATATATTCTAATTGGTACATGGTTCAATATCTTATATATTTAACAACATTTAGGGTGATGTCATTGTCTTCAAATTGTGTCGAAGTTGTACTCATTTTACTGCTGTAATTGTCTTGCAATTTCGAAAGTCTTAGGTGGTATAAATGTAAAATTTAAAGTTTAGGTGTTAGAATCTGATGAATAAGAATTTCGACAGATTTGTTTGCCTTCATGATTGCAGTCATGTTAATGTTTTATTTATTAGGGGTTTGGAACATCGATGTGAAACTCAGATTTTTCTTTATACTCTCATTATGTTTACTTGTATGTACATCTAATGTAATTTGACCAATTTCAAATTTCAGTGCCTCCTACATAAAAATAAGGAAAGTAGAGGAGACATGATGAAAAAAAAAAACCTGCTCAGATTTTGTGTTGCTTCTAATGTGTACAAAATACAGGGCTCACACCAAGGGCTAAAATATCATTTGTTTCTATGAAGGTCTTAATGTATTTGGAATGAAATACCCAAGAAAACCCATTAAGGGATAAAAAAACTAAGAATAAAAGAGAAAAATAGAAATCTCCAAAGAAGCAAACTCCAATCATGAGAAATTTATGTCAGTTTGGTAAGTGAGGTTGGCATTCAAGTTAAAAGGATCGAAGTCATATGCAAAGATAGTCTGTTTGGTGATGTATGTTGTCATTTCTCTAGATAACTTAAAATTTTGAACATGTGTGAAGGAAGTTTGTGCCGGGTCTAGCGCCTAAGCTCTAGAAACTAGCACCATACTTCTAGGGCTAGGTTTTGAACATGCATGAAGGCATTTTGGGCACCTAGACAATGCTCTAGCTCCAAAAACTATAATTTATGTCGGAGCACCTAACGAAGGATTTTTTTGATCCGAAAGCTATAAGAGATCACATATGAGTAAATTATGATCCCTTAACTTCGAAAATGAGTGTTTTTCTCATCCTTTGATTAGAAAGTATGTTGGCAAAAAAACGCTTTGGACATGGCGCGGGTAAGGTGTTTCAAACCCTAATTTTTTTGTAGCACGAGTAGAAGGACTCTGTGACCTCCCGTGACCGCAGGGAGGCTCTGAACGGATATTGAGGGATGTCTAAACACCATAATGAACATCAACCATGTTTGATTTCCTGGGTGATTTCGTCTAACGATGGATTCTCTCGGGTAAGGCAGAATCATTGCAGACTCTAGTTTTGTCTTCTGAACACGCACCAGGAGGTATTGGAAGGGTGTCTTAAGCTATGAGATGCTATGAATGAATGGTGAATCATCCCGAGCCAGACAAGTAGACACCTTACATGTGTGACATCAAAAATTGACTCCAACAATGGCTCCTGTGTGCGATGAAGCTAGCTAGAATAATATTTCTATGCAGTAGCATTGAGCTTCTCTCTTATTAACATCCAAAAGTGAGGTCTCTTTGTCCGTTGAATCCAAATACCAATTTATGTAGATTCAATCCGAAGAAGAGCCTCTTCTCGGATGTGAAAAGAATTTACTTCTCCTCGTAAAGAGAATTTGAGATCTCTCCTTTCATGGGGTAAGTTCTTTCGATGTCTTGGTGTCACTAAATGAGTTTCACATATGACAATAAATCACTCATATATTAGCTCATAGCAGGATCACCTCACTCATTTTTCTTTCATTCAATCCTTCTAACGACGAAGAAAAAAGAATGAAGGAGGAGGAGGAGAGCTCAACCTTGAGTTGTAGTTGAAGCACACACTTATGGTGTTGATCTTTTTCCATTTCGAAGTGTTGGAAAGCTAATATATTCTCAAAGAATAGATGATAAGGGATTATACCTTTACGGTTTACTCGTTTGTTATGATAAGGTATTCATTGGCTCGTGCCATTTAATGCAAATGAAATGAATGACAACAATAGAAGACTTGGATAGCAACGAAGCATAGGCCAAATGAGTCCATACAAAATTAGCCATAACTAATAGAAAAATGCGCAAGTCAACATGCCAATGAATACCTTATTGGACAAAGGGGGGTCATCTCCTCTACTGTGGGTAGATCTATAATAATAAGATTGTGCTATATGAATCTTATGTAATTTATAAATTAATTTTCGNAATAGAAAAATGCGCAAGTCAACATGCCAATGAATACCTTATTGGACAAAGGGGGGTCATCTCCTCTACTGTCGGTAGATCTATAATAATAAAATTGTGCTATATGAAGCTTATGTAATTTATAAATTAATTTTTAAATTCAATTTGAAGCTCACTCAGCCGCATTGATTGGTTTTAATTTCTGTCTCATGTAATTATCCAAAGATGAGTTGGTGGAGTTGGGGGGTGGGTTGGTGGAGACGAAGACTTTTCAGCGAATGGTGGGGCCGTGGGTTTGGTGGGTGCGGTATGGCAACTCATGTGGGCGCCATTTAAAAAATGGGAAGATACTTGAATAAATCATGAAAGATTTACTTATCTGGCCCTCAATTTTCATGTATTTACATATAAAGTGTCTCTTATACCGACTTGTTGGTTGGTATCCATGGTATAAGATCTCTCAGGTCGAGGGTTTGAATTCTCTCTAACACGAAAAATTATTACATACGGAGAGCGTACGCAGAGCTGTGTACTCTCCGATCACAGCCATCCATCAACTCATACAAACAAAGCNGTGGGGCCGTGGGTTTGGTGGGTGCGGTATGGCAACTCATGTGGGCGCCATTTAAAAAATGGGAAGATACTTCAATAAATCATGAAAGATTTACTTATATGGCCCTCAATTTTCATGTATTTACATATAAAGTGCCTCGTATACCGACTTGTTGGTTGGCATCCATGGTATAAGATCTCTCAGGTCGAGGGTTTGAATCCTCTCTAACACGAAAAATTATTACATACGGAGAGCGTACGCAGAGCTGTGTACACTCTCCGATCACAGTCATCCATCAACTCATACAAACAAAGTCTGCATAATAGTGGGTCCCACTTTTATTATTAAAGGGATAGCTATAATTGGAGAGCATACGCAGCTCTACGTACGCCCTCCATATGTAATAATTTCTCCTCTAACACAGTTGATCTTAGAGAGGCGGTACTCGAATCGTTAATCACATTACGGGTGACAGAAGACTCGTATAATAGTCTCTAGCNAAAGGGATAGCTATAATTGGAGAGCATACGCAGCTCTACGTACGCCCTCCATATGTAATAATTTCTCCTCTAGCACAGTTGATCTTAGAGAGGCGGTACTCGAATCGTTAATCACATTACGGGTGACAGAAGGCTCGTATAATAGTCTCTAGTCATTCCTTAAAAACAAAAGTATTTACATATCCAATGTCTAAATGTTCATTTTTTACATACTTTTTATGCATAAAAGGACGCCTTTCATTTTTTTTTAATTTAAAATATATTAATGTAAAAATTAAAAGTATTTACAGGGGGAGATGGAGCGGGATGCGGAGAGAAAACGAAATTGAGACGCACGAGCTAAGTAAGTTAGTTCATTGTGTGAGATTTGCATCAAATTTGCTTCGGTTTAATTTGATGCTAACAAATAAACTATTTTTGCTATTTTTTCGACGCAAACTTGAATCAAAATTCGTCGCAAATCCAAAAGAAGTTTGGCCATTTTCGGAACACTTATACCAAAGAAATATCCGACGCAAATAGAACACTAATTATGACGTAAATGTCATAAATTATTTCTCGCTACTTAATAACCGCAAATCCAATGCTAATATTTGCGTTGAAAATATCTGACACAAACATCATACGCTAATTTTATCTATTCCTGTAGTGTGGTTCAAATCTAGAACATTGTTTTTAAAGAGGCAAAACAGGGCATGGAGAAGCATCAGATACTGAGAGGCCCTTTGATACTTCATACTATTCTATAATTGGGCTTAAAGTTTTTCTATTGAGATTTAATGTCAAAATTTTGATTTATCAATTTATTATAAATTTGGGGCTTACAATCCCACTACTTAAGATTGAGCATAAATTCTAATTTGTTAGAGCCTATGTCATATAATGGGTAAATAAATTGCCTTAAACTTAAAACAAAGGTGAATATTATTAATATGAGTTAAAAACTCAAATCTAATCTAAGAGGGCAATGGAACATAAGAGAATTATTTGAGTTTTAAAGCTAGACTGCATAGATCGAGCAACTTAGGAAATGAAATGCATTATTGCATCTACCTAAAATAAATTATATAGTATTTGACTTATTATTAATTTCTATTTTATTTTATTTATGCTCATACATGTGGTTTAATGCATGTATGCATGTAAAGTCGGTCAAAATTGAGGCAAAATCAAAATATATGCAGGATTCCTCATCAGTCAAATGTCCCATTTTGTGCAATTGATGAAGTGCTGATAGAATGAATATGAGAATATGTGAGTGCAAATGATTTAATAATTTCTAGAATTATTTATTTATTTTTATTAATTAATTTTCTTATATCTTAATGCCAATGTTGCTCTAATCCCTCTTTCCACCCTCAAGTTTGATGTCACTCATCTCACAATACTAGTGGGAAAATAAGTGAGATGTTGAGGTTGGCTCTCACACCTCTAGATTTTATAAAAGAGTCATATGCTAATATATGCAANTGAGAGAACCTGGTGAGCTACTTAGCTGTGCTCGCTCGTATTTATTGAACTCGTTTGTGTGAGCTCCTCCACCGAGCTCGCCTGTATACATCAAACTTGTCCGCTGAGCACGCTTGCATCTACCAAGCTTCACTGTCGAGTCCATTTACAGATCCTTCAAGGTTGCCTAAATGATAGAAGAAATGGGACTCTAACCCATCATTACTTATGCCTATTTATGACTTGCACGATACTCATGATGATATCTTTTCGACAACAAATCTCTTACAGGCTTCTAATTGTGCGGTCTATATTATAGCATTTATTTAATCATTTTTTTTTTTGGTAGTCCTACGAAGGTAAGGACGCCCTCTTACTCCGATGCTAGAAGAAGATGATGATTAGTTGCATGGTCCAGAAGAGAATACCTTAGAAGTGTTGGATGATCATGAAGTAAGATGGAGAAGAAGAAGACGACAATCATTTGAGAATACATTCTCGAGAGAGATTGTTGAACCTGAAGCACCCAAAAAGTTTAAAATATCTTCCTTCAATTCTTATAAAGGGAGAATAGATCCCGCTGATCATGTTACTTCTTTACAATCGACTATATTTATTATGAATAAATGAATCGTTTAAATGTCATTTATTTCTCATGACCCTGTAGCACTGTTTTTGTTCAATAACTTGCTGATAGAAGTTATTACCTCCTTTGGTGAATTCAAATGAATGTTCGTGCCTTAGTTCTCTAGTGCTAAGAGCTCATAAAAAAGTTTTCAAATTTTATTAAAGATTCACAAACACATCTAAATGCTTGAAAAGTTTTATCACTTGTTTCCAACAAAAGATACTTCACGTTGGAGATCTCCATCCCACCGCCGCTCACGTAGCGGTGGCTCAAAGCCTACACGAGGCCCATTGAGATATGCACTTGGCTTGCAAAACGACAAACTTTAGCCAAACCTTTAGAGCGGGTCAATAAGCATATCTCAATAGAAGAATACAATTCTTTGTTGAGTCCTTCTAGAACTAGGAAATCATAGGGTAAATCTAAGAAAATTTTACACAAACACTAAGATTCAGAGAAGAAATTTGTTGGCAAAGATTATCCTAGTTCTCCTGGAAAGCATTTTTAACGGCAACAGTTGGAGGAACCCGATCGAAGGTTGGTCGTAAGAAGACCAGAAAGATGGCAAGAACAATCTCTATCCTCTTTGATAGAAATAACTTGGTTGAGAGTGTTGATGGACAAAGTTGCATAATCCATCCAAATCAAAAACTTTTTCAAGAGAACCTCATTGATGAAAACTAAAATTTTTCAGCGCAATCCAAACAAGTATCATGGAGACCATGGGAATAATACCGAGTGATGACACTTTCAGAATCTTATCAACAAAAAGATCCTACTGAGGAAACTAAAGAAACTTGTAGCGCTAGAAGCCAACACCCAAAGAAAAGCCAAAGCACATATTGAAGTTGCTGCCAATGAATAGGTCCCTACTAGAATAGTGCAAGTTGTGTCTGCTATCTTCGGTGGAGATGGATCGGAAGCCTCGCGATGGCCAAGCTTGAGGCGATTAATGATAGCGGACATTTACTCCATTGGTCTGACCAGATCAGCCTCTCCAATTCATTCACTCCTCACCTTCATGGAAGCCAACTTGCTCGATAACATAAATCTATTAATGACGTGGTTGTAGTAATCGCGTTAATAGTCAACTACTAAATCAGAAGCATACTGATAGACACAAGGAGTTATGACATCATTCTCTTTGGAAGAGTTTTTGAGAAGATGAACATGAATAATGCTAAACAACTACTTCTAGTATGTTGAATGGATTTTTCGGAGAAAGAAAAAAAAAACTTGTTAAATCACCTTCCTGCCATTAACTTTGTGAGAAGTTAATAAGCATTATACAACTAAGATAGATTTCATATTGATGGAGGCCCTAACCACTTTCAATGTCATCCTGGGTAGGCCTGTACTCAATGCATTCAAAGCATCCACTTACCATATAGCTATCACATTTTCTGGGAAATGAGAAATTATTACCATTCAAGGTGATCTAGTCTAATCTCAAATGTGTTACCTGTGAGTTATGGGGAACATGTGGTCCTTCAGCTCGAAACAAATAAGGGGATCATTCTAAAAGCAACTGAGACAGCAAAGCAAGTATCCATCTAAGAAGAAGAACAAGAAAGAATACTTCAGATCATTTCAAACCTGAGCAAAGAACACAAATAATACATAGTCTCAACCCTATGGGTTCACCACAATCTATCACTTGGACCGTGGATGAAATGCCCGAAGTCAACATCAACGACGCTTGAAATAGACTCAATATCAACTCCGGTGCTAAACCCATTAAGAAGAAGATGAGAGTCACGGTTATCATCCTGGTTGAGCCTATCCTGCAGAAAATTTAAAAATTGCTAGACTTTAACTTCATCCATGAGATAAAATGTTTGCATTAGTTAGCAAATGTTGTGATGGTTCATAAGGCAAAGAACAAATAGAGCATGTGTTTGAACTTCACCAACTTAATTAAAGTTTGTCTGAATGATAGCCATCTTTTGCTATGGATTGATGTCGTGGTCAACCTAGACATTAGACATTTGATTATGAGTTTTCTTAATGCATTCTTGAGATACCATCAATTAAAGTTGCATCCCACCGACACCAAGAAACTACTTCTATTACTAGAAAAAGAGTTTTTTGTTAAAATGTCATATCTTTCATCTTTAAAAATACTTGAGTGACTTATCAATGGCTAATGGATATTATATTAAAAATTCAAAAAAGGAATAAATATTGAAGTGTAAATTGATGATATCCCTAATTAAAAGTAAATCACTTAAAGAGCATATAGAATAGTTAAGAGAAACTTTTAATACTTAGAAGATTTAACCTTAAGCTTAATCCTAAAAAATGCAGACTTAAGGTATATAATCATGGAGAAGCTCACATTAGCATTAATTTTCTTTGCAAGAAAACTACAATCTTATTTTCAAGCCAAAATGATCCACATGTTAACTGACCATATGCTCAAATCATTATTATCAAGACCAGATCAGTTTGGGAGGATCTTGAAGTGTTCAGTTAAATTAAGCAAGCTTAATATCCCATACATACCCATAACAATGATTACACAGCGCAATTAATCGTTGACTTCGTAGCAACCTTCTCAAAAGGCCTAACCCATGATGAGGTAAATATTAAGGATAGACTTTGGCCATTATCCATGGATCGAGCTTCAAAACCCCAACAGAATGGAATTGGTATGGCCTTGAAGAGCCCTTAAGGACTCATACTTTATCACTCTATATTTATTAGAGATACTTGTGGCACGAGCGGAGCAGCACGGGCGACTCCCTGTGCAAGTTGTTCAACTGGTTGTTCCCAGGCTACAAGAGGAGGTTGGGTCGACTAGTCGGTGCTCGGACCACCCCAACCTGCTTCTAGCTTATGCTCGACTCTTTCCCCATCGAGGACCTTGAAGCAATTTACATGACCAAACTTCGTCCACCGGATCATTAGCCTTATGTTTCTTCATCCTCTTCACTCCCTTTGACCTCTTCTCTCCCTCTAGTTTCTTCTTGGCCTTTGGGCAACACCATGTCACAGTCAGTCCAAAGGCAACCGTCATTATATCCTTATTTAGAATCTCATCTGAAGGGTTTGGAACATTCACTATAAAGGTTTTGGAAGCTGATCAACTCAAACGAAGAGACGCGGAGCAAATATGAAATGAAAAAAGGAGTCTCGCTCGCCCTATTCATAAGGATCATAAGCACAAAAATTTAGGAAGCCAAATTATTAAAGCTTTGTTCACGACGTAAATGATATATAATTTTGTATTTAATTCACATATTTTATCGTAGTTGTCGCTTGCAAGAAGTAAGAGAATTGAAAAGCTAAAATATATACATCGAGAATGTCAGCATGAATCTCAAGGATATCCAACGATCTAGGAGATAAAAAAAATACAATTAAAGAAGGTCCACCAACAGAAGGCCCACCAACAGAAGGCCAAGAGCCCCGTTAATATATGTGGACGTAGTAATCCAAACCAAAGTCAACTGAAAGAGGTCATCTAAGCCAAAGTTTGTAAGACAAAAGACGTCCATATGGTCTGAGTCTGAACCCAACGAAAGGCTCAGCTTCTCAATTATATCAGTCATTCTAGAAGCTCCTTATAAAGGATTGATAGATAATGATAACAGAAGAAATGTAAATATTCTCCTCGGTTCTCCTTATTGAGGAGTGAGCTACCTATCGGGATTCAGTGATTCACTCTTTATCTAATAGCCTTGCATGGCTCAACCAATAGGAGGTCTCACGAGGGGTCGACGGCCAACGGTCAGCTGTTTAACAATTAATNATATATATATATATATATATATATATGTATGTATGTATATATATATGTATGTATGTATATATGTATGTATGTGTTTATATATGATGTGTGCTAGAAAATTTGCAGCAGGAGAGTAGCAGATTATCGCTTTAGCATGGTACGAAGATTCAACACATACTCAGAAGAGAAAGCAATTAATAATGACACCAAAAGTTTTACATAAAAAACCCAGAAAGAAAAAAACCACGTGGTCTGACCCAGTTGAGGAGCTCCACTATAAAAGATGATTACAGTTGCAGTCACTTATCCCACATGTGGGAAAGTGTTATTGAGTTTCCCAAGTTACAACATCGATGTGCTGATGAACTTATTGCTAGGAACGGACAACGAACGATAACGATTAGTGACGTCCGGTCGATGGTATTCGACGGTGGTTGGCGGAGGTCAACGATAATCTTCAGAGATCGGCAAAAGTCGACGACTATAGGCTGTGGTCGACTGAGGTCAATGGTGATTAACAGTAGTCAATGGTGGTAGTGTTGGACTTCAGCTCCTTCTCAAAGCTTCAAGCTCTCTCTTAGATCTCTAACTCTTATTCCCCCCTCTCATGAGAGGGATGGGGCTCTATTTATGGAGATCTGAGTGTAATTAATGCTAAAATATAAATCACTTTGATCGGACGGCCCGGAGAGATTCTCTCGATCAATCGACATTTGAGTGCTTCAATGATGTCGGAATTGAGTGTTCTTGGACTCGTTGGATTCGTCTTGTCGAAATGCTCGATTCAATTTTAAGTTTATAAGATACGACAATTGTTTGATCTTTCAAATATGTTTAGAAAGTTTTCAAGTTTTGTTTAATGACTTGATTTGAGCTTGAATTGACTTGCATTTGACCAATTTTGATACTATTGAGTCTGTCTTGTCGAGTCAGTTAGTTTGACTATAAATTTGCTGAAATCGGAGAGCTGGATGACTTCTAATTGAAGTTTAAATGTTCCTTTATCTAAATGTTTTCTTGACAATTGTGATATACCTCAAGATTTGTGTCGCTCAATTAAAATTTGTTATGGTGTGTGTGTGTGTCTATATATATTCATATACATACACCACTGCGCCGCATAACTAGCTCATTTGGTAGAGCATTGGTTCGTCGATTATAAGTCCCCTCAATTTAGGGTTTGATTCCCCACGTGTGTAGAGTGAGATTTTTGATTCCCCTCGTGTGTAGGTCACGTGCGTAGAGTGAGCTACTCAAACAGTTAGGCGCATTAGGGATGGTCAGGGCTCGTATAATAGCCTTCGGTCATTCCTTATATATGCACTGCTTGATGCGTATCGTCAGCCATGACCTATTGGTAGAGCAACCTTTTCGAAGGTCTTAAGTCCCTTCAAGTCACGTGTTCGAATCCCCCTTCTAGCCAGTTTGACGGTAGTGAGGGAAGTCATCGAATAGTTAGACATATGGCGGTGACTGGGAGCTCATATAATAGTCTTCGCCCATACTTTACAAATAATAATTAAAAAAAAAAATTACACCGCTTGATGTTATACCACACTCTATAAATGAAGTCAGTGAGGCTAGAATTGGCTCTTAAGCCCTCAAAGGCTACAAAAGTCAACGTTATCATATAAAATATATTTATTTCAGCTTACAGTCCAAAAATTATTTTAATTACAGAAACCAATTTCCAATTATCAAAAAAAAAAAATTATATACATATCACTCAATTTTTATTGCACTTCTAATATCTAAACTTAAATTTATATGCATAAATATATGCCGCCTTATCTATATATAAAAAATATATATATTATTTTTATAATATTATTTTAATATGTTTAGCCCTTGTTTAAAATACTAAATTGGCCATTAAGAAGTACATAAATGCCACATTACTTACTTATCCTCGATGCCAACCCCCATCAGAATGCCATTATCTTCTGACACCGTCTCCATCCCTTGATGCCACACACCTGCATGATAAACATTTATTACTAGTATTTGTTATTAATAAAAAGTTATGCCTCAGCAATATTAATATAAAATAAGTTAGCTGCTGGCCCGAAAAATTTATTTACAATCTACAAAGCAATCACTTACTTTCAACCATTTCTCAAATCCTCACATAAATATTAAAATTCATTTTAAAAGTCTTTTTCTTTAGGGGAAGGGGTCAAATGTTAAATTTTTATTTGGGCTCACATTATTTTAATAATTTATGAGATTTATTTTGATGACTTAAGTTATTTATTTTTTTAGAACACACGATAACTTAAGTTATTTATTTTCTTAATTCATAACTTATCTCATAATAAATGATAACTTAAGTTATTTATTTTTAAAACTCATGATAATTTAAGTTATTTCTTTTCTTAGCTCATAACTTATGTCATAATAAATGATAACTTATGTTATTCATTTTATAACTCATAAAAACTTATGTTATTTATTTAATAACTTATGTCATAACTTATGATATTTATTTTCGTAACTCATGTAATCCCTAAAATGAATAGAGGTTATTAAGTTATGTCATTGATTTTAATAATAAAATCAATTAATTTATTAAATTATCATAAATCGTATTGGTTTTGTTAGAATAGAACATAATTCAGAGAATGGATTGTAGTTAAATAGTACATAATTCAGAGAACAGGTCATCTCTCATTCTAACACACCTCGTACACTTCCCTTCATCAGAAAATACAGAAAGTTTCAAGGGATTAGAAAGAGAAATTCATCTCTTCAAGATCAAATTTTAACATCATGAATACAGATATATGTTACTTTATTATAGATATGTAAAAATCATGAATTTAAAAGACCTTGGCTATTATGTATTTTTAGAAATTGCGTCATAAATGTTAAACATAAATTTTTCTAACAGCAACATGTACCCATAGACCCAATGTGAAAAGAGTTAGGATAACAAAGAGCAAAATTATATTTCAAGAGTAAAAATGATATTTCATGAAAGCTAAAATATCAAATTATTTTCTCATATAAGTAAAAAATCTGAATTTGAGATGAAATAATTGCTCTTCTGGACCCTTACCTGAGCATGCCCTTTAAACCCAACCCATATTTTTCTTTTTTTATCACATTCTCACTAGTTTGGTTGAACACGCGTTAGTACACCAGTTCGGTTGTTCAAAAAATAAACCAAGTGGTTGATTTAGAAATATCAATGTCTCTTGGTCTACATGTAATTAGGGCTGTCAAAAAAGCTCGTTGTTCGCGAACAGTTCGTGTTCGGTTCGTCAATGAGTTCGTGTTCGATTCGTTCGATAAGTAAATGAGACAAACACGAACAAATTTTTTTCATTCGGTTAGTTAAACGAACCAAACACGAACAGTGATGCGTTCGTTCGTGTTCGAATCGTTATTGCTTGAAATATAAAATAATATAAAATAATTATATATAAAAAATTTATTATATTTTAAAACATTAAATTTTATAAATTATAATATATAATAAAATAATAATAATAATATATTAATATACTATAGTAGTAATATACTAATATAGATATTGTATATTTATATAATATAAGTTATATAATTAATATATAATATTATTTTTATATATTAATATTAGGGATGTCAAGCTGGCTCGTCGTTCGCGAACAACTCGTGTTCGGTTCGTGTTCGGCTCGTTCGTTAAGAAACGAACACGAGCTTATTTCAAACAAACTAAATTTTAAACGAACCGAACACGAACACAAATTTTGTTCGTTCGTATTCAGTTCGTTTACAACCTTACATGTAATTATCCCAAATGTGTACAAAATTTTGAGAAAAAAATAATTTATAATTAAAATTCATTGTTTTATTTTAAACAAGAATGGATCCTAAAAACTTGCAATAAAATATGTTCTTAGTGACTATATTAAATTTTGTTTGTTTTCAAATACGTTTTAATTTCATTATAACATTAAAAATAATCATGAGAGAAAGATAGCAAATCTATTGAATGATTATGAATGTATTGAAGTTAGATACTGCTATATCATATTTAAATTATTAACATAATACACACATGTACATTCTAAAGTGACTTTCCTAAGTTACTTGGAAAGCCCGCACATAAATAGGCCTTTTGGGCCTATTGGATCAGACCTTTCTTAATACTAATAATATCAAGCCCCAAGAGCCTATAGCTAAAAGATCGTACTTGTCAACCACATCTACCGAAGTCATAGTTATAGAAATTAATCCTTGAGAGAACCTGGTGAGCTACTTAGCTGTGCTCGCTCGTATTTATTGAACTTGTTTGTGTGAGCTCCTCCACCGAGCTCGCCTGTATACATCAAACTTGTCCGCTGAGCACGCTTGCATCTATCAAGCTTCACTGTCGAGTCCATTTACAGATCCTTCAAGGTTGCCTAAATGGTAGAAGAAATGGGACTCTAACCCATCATTACCTATGCCTATTTATGACTTACCCGATACTCATGATGATATCTTTTCGACAACAAATCTCTTATAGGTTTCATATAGTGCGGTCTATATTATAGCATTTATTTAATCATTTTTCTTTTTGTAGTCCTATGAAGGCAAGGACGCCCTCTTACTCCGATGCTAGAAGAAGATGATGATTAGTTACATGGTCCAGAAGAAAATACCTTAGAACCGTTGGATGATCATGAAATAAGATGGAGAAGAAGAAGACGAAGGCCATTTGAGAATACATTCTCGAGAGAGATTGTTGAACCTGAAGCACCCAAAAAGTTTAAAATATCTTCCTTGAATTCTTATAAAGGGAGAATAGATCCCGCTAATCATGTTACTTCTCTACAATCAACTATATTTATTATGAATAAACGAATCGTTTGAAAGTCATTTATTTCTCATGACCCTATAGCACTGTTTTTGCTCAATAACTTGCTGATAGAAGTTATTACCTCCTTTGGTGAATTCAAAAGAATGTTCGTGCCTTAGTTCTCTAGTGCTAAGAGCTCATAAAAAAGTTCTCAAGTTTTATTAAAGATTCACAAACACATTCTAAATGTTGAAAAGTTTTATCACTTGTTTCTAGCAAAAGATACTTCACGTTGGAGATCTCCAGCCCACAGTCGCTCGCGTAGCGGTGGCTCAAAGCCTACACGAGGTCCATTGAGATATGCACTTGGCTTGCAAAAAGACAAAAACTTTAGCCAAACTTTTAGAGCAGGTCAATAAGCATATCTCAATAGAAGAATACAATTCTTAATCGAGCCCTTCTAGAACTAGGAAAGCATAGGGTAAGTCCAAGAGAACTTTACACAAATACTAAGATTCAAAGAAGAAATTTGTTGGCAAAGATTATCGTAGTGCTCTTGGAAAGCATTTTTAACGACAACAATTGGAGGAACCTGATCGAAGGTTGGTCGTAAGAAGACCAGAAAGATGGCAAGAACAATCTCTATCATCTCTGACAAAAATAACTTGGTTGAGAGTGTTGTTGGACAAAGTTGCAGAATCCATCCAAATCAAAAAGTTTTTCAAGAGAACCCATTGATGAAAACTAAGATTTTTCAGTGCAATCCAAACAAGTATCATGGTGACCTTGGGAATAATACCGAGTGATGACACTTTCAGAATCTTATCAATAAAAAGATACTACTGAGGAAACTAAAGAAACTTGTAGCGCTAGAAGCCAACACCCAAAGAAAAGCCAAAGCACATATTGAAGTTACTGCCAATGAATAGGTCTCTACTAGAATAGTGCATGTCGATAGAGTTGTGGATGCTATCTTCGGCGGAGATCGATCTGAAGCCTCAACAATTTACTCAACAATTGCCAAGCTTGAGGCAATTAATGATAGCGAACATTTACTCTGTTGGTCTGACCAGATCAGCCTATCCAATTCATTTACTCATCACCTTCATGGAAGCCAACTTGCTCGATAACATAAATCCATTAAGGACATGATTGTAGTAATCGTGTTGATAGTCAACTACTAAATAAGAAGCATACTGATGGACACAAGGAGTTGTGACATCATTCTCTTTGGAAGAGTTTTTGAGAAGATGAACATGAATAATGCTAAACACCTACTTCTAGTATGTTGTTTTTCGGAGAAAGAAAAAAAAAAAAACTTGTTAAATCACCTTCCTACCATTAACTTTATGAGAAGTTAGTAAGCATTATACGACTAAGATACATTTCATATTGATGGAGGCCCTAACCACTATCAATGTCATCTTGGGTAGGCCTGTACTCAATGCATTCAAAGCATTGACTTCCACTAACCATATAGCTATCACATTTTCTGGGAAATGAGAAATTATTACCATTCAAGGTGATCTAGTCTAATCTCAAATGTGTTACCTGTGAGTTGTGAGTTAGGGGAACATGTTGTCCTTCAGCTCGAAACAAATAAGGGGATCATTCTAAAAGCAGCTGAGACAGCAAAGCAAGTATCTATCTGAGAAGAAAAACAAGAAAGAATACTTCAGATTATTTCTAACCTGAGCAAAGAACACAAATAATACATAGTCTCAACCCTATGGGCTCACCACAATCTATCACTTGGACCGTGGATGAAATGCCCGAAGGCAACATCAACGACGCTTGAAATAGACTCAATATCAACTCCGGTGCTAAACCCATTAAGAAGAAGATGAGAGTCGTGGTTATCATCCTGACTGAGCCTATCCTGCAGAAAATTTGAAAATTGCTAGACTTTAACTTCATCCATGAAATAAAATACCTGCATTAGTTAGCAAATGTTGTGATGGTTCATAAGGCAAAGAACAAATAGAGCATGTGTGTGGACTTCACCAACTTAATTGAAGCCTGTCTGAATGATAGCCATCTTTTGCTATGGATCGATGTCGTGGTCAACCTAGACATTAGACATTTGATTATGAGTTTTCTAAACGCATTCTTGAGATACCATCAATTCAAGATGCATCCCACCGACACCAAGAAACCACTTTTATTACTAGAAAAGGAGTTTTTTGTTAAAATGTTATATCTTTCAGCTTTAAAAATACTTAGTGACTTATCAATGGCTAATGGATATTATATTAAAAAAATCAAAAAAAGAATAAATATTGAGGTGTAAATTGATGATATCCCTAATTAAAAAGTAAATCACTCAGAAAGCATATAGAATAGTTAAAAGAAGCTTTTAATACTCAGAAGATTTAACCTTAAGTTTAATCCAAAAAAATGAAAACTTAAGATATATAATCATGGAGAAGCTTACACTAGCAGTAATTTACTTTGTAAGAAAACTACAATCTTATTTTCAAGCCAATATGATCCACATGTTAACTGACCATATGCTCAAATCATTATTATCAAGACCAGATCAGTTTGGGAGGATATTAAAGTGTTCAGTTAAATTAAGCAAGCTTAATATCCCATACATACCCATAACAATGATTACAGCTCAATTAGTCGCCGACTTCATAGCAACCTTCTCAAAAGACCTAACCCATGATGAAGTCATTATTAAGGATAGGCTCTGGCCATTATCCATGGAAGGAGTTCCAAAACCCCAAAAGAATGGAATTGGTATGGCCTTGAAGAGCCCTTAAGGACTCATACTTTATCACTCTATATTTATTAGAGATACTTGTGCCACGAGCGGAGCGGCACGGGCAACTCTTTGTGCAAGTTGTTCAACTGGTTGTTCCCAGACTACAACAGGAGGTTGGGTCGACTAGTCGGTGCTCGAACCACCCCAACATGCTTCCATCTTATGCTTGGGTCTTCCCCCATCGAGGACCTTGAAGCAATTTACATGACCAAACTTCGTCCACCGGATCATTAGCCTTCTGTTTCTTCATCCTCTTCTCTCCCTCTGACCTCTTCTCTCCCTCTAGTTTCTTCTTGGCCTTTGGGTAGCACCATGTCACAGCCAGTCCAAAGGCAACCGTCATTATTTCCTTATTTAGAATCTCATCTGAAGGGTTTGGAACATTCACTATAAAGGCTTTGGAAGCTGATCAACTCAGACGAAGAGACGCAGAGCAAATATGAAATGAAAAAAGGAGTCTCGCTTGCCCTATTCATAAGGATCATGAGCACAAAAATTTAGGAAGCCCAATTATTAAAGTGTTGTTTACGACATAAATGATATATAATTTTGCATTTAATTCTCTTATTTTATCGTAATTGTCGCTTGCAAGAAGTAAGATAATTGAAAAGCTAAAATATATACATCCAGAATGTCAGCACGAATCTCAAGGATATCCAACGATCTAGAAGAAAAAAAAATACAACTAAAGAAGGTCCACAAACAGAAAGCCAAGAGCCCCGTTAATATAATTGGACGTAGTAATCCAAACCAAAGTCAACCGAAAGAGGTCATCTAAGCCAAAGTAAGACGTCCAGATGATCCGAGTTTGAACCCAACGAAAGGCTCAGCTTCTCAATCATATCAGCCATTCTAGAAACTCCTTATAAAGGATTGATAGATAATAATGACAGAAGAAATCTAAATATTCTCCCCGATTCTCCTTATTGGGGAGTGAGCTACCTATCGAGATTCAGTGATTCACTCTTTATCCAATAGCCTTGCATGGCTCAACCAATAGGAGGTCCCACGAGGGATCGACGGTCAACAGTCAGTTGTTTAACAGTTAAGTCAATTGAGCCAATCCTCTCAACCCAATGTCAATCGAAGGCTATCTAGCAACCTCGACTCAACATAACCAAACAATNATTGAGCCAATCCTCTCAACCCAATGTCAATCGAAGGCTATCTAGCAACCTCGACTCAACATAACCAAACAAGCAGATTTTACTGAACCAAAGCTGATCAAGCTTTGCTGAATCAAAGGATAGCCGAAACACAGGCATGTACATGTAAAATACCTAAAATACATTGTAACACCCTATTTTCTTATGAATAGATAACTATTCTATTAGAAAATTGCTAATCGAAAAAATATTTTATCGTCCATTATTCTGCATCTCTCTCCCTTTCTCTCACTAACCTTTGAGGTATGATTCAAGAACAGATTAGAGATTCAAGAAAAAAAAAACTAAAATAAATGATTCTAGACAGCTCTTAAGATTTTAATGAGGTAACTAGAAGCAAAAACATTAAAACAACTTTTAAAAATCATTGAAGCTAATTTCAAATCGAACATGGGCTAAAACGAACAAACAAATTTAAATTCAGCCTAACAAANAAACTAAAATAAATGATTCTAGACAGCTCTTAAGATTTTAATGAGGTAACTAGAAGCAAAAACATTAAAACAGGTTTTAAAAATCATTGAAGCTAATTTCAAATCGAATATGGGCTAAAACAAACAAACAAATTTAAATTTAGCCTAACAAAAACACGATATTCNATACATGGCCATATTAAACGTGAAAATTCACATTAAATTATTGCTAACACTAACTTATTTGCTAATTCTCAATGCTACCGCATTATAAATACGCCAATAGCATCCTCCTCCGGGCTTTTGTGGTCATTTTAGTTCATGTGTTAGCTTCTCATCGGAATACAGAATATTTAAATTTATAATTTTATATTAAATCATATTCCGATTACTTTAAATATTCAAATAATCTACCTTGAAACATTTCAAAAACACAATGTGTTTGAATGTGTAGCAAATTAACTTTAAAAAAAAAACAAATTCTGAAGTGTCAGGTTCAAATGTTTACTTTTGCCACAAAAAAATAGTAATAAAAAATAATAATGATATAAAATTATTTAAGATAAAAGAAAAAGTATTATCCACAATTCATTGTAAATTTAAACTATCAAAGAAAGAAAAAAATATTGCATCAAGAGTACTAATACAATATTACATAAGGACTCTAATCAAGACCTGTCACGTATACAAACAAACCCACCTAAGTAAAAAAAAAAAAATTAAGAAATTTGATACATGGATGGGTCTACCTATACATGTGGCAGTCCCTGATTGAAATTTTGATGCAAAACTACATCAGTACTAACCGAATATAAAAGGAAACTAAGGTTCTTACAATTTTGTTTTGTGCATCTAACAACACTACGCATTTTGAGTGAATATAAATGGAAACTAAGACGGCTATAATTTCTTTATGTGCATATAACACAACTCATTTTGAAATTCTACCCAGCAAAATAAAGTGAGTAATAATGCCAACTTCAATTCACATAGATCCGATAAATTAACCAAATTCAATAGCATGAAAGAATATGCAATTATTTCATTCATTCGGCTGCAGATCTTATAAATATCAGAGTTTATATTCATAATAAGAAATTTGTATAAAAAAATATTACATAATCAAGCTTCATATCTTAATCAAAGTTAAGCATCAATACATAGGCTAGTATATTTAAAACATTATCCTCATTTGGTCTCAATCCTATCTTACCCTCTAAAGTAATTTTAAGTGAGCTATAAAGCAAAGCAGCATGAAAAATTTTTAATATAAAATTTAACCACCCTAACCTAACTAGGTCAAAAAGGCCACCCTACTGGCAAAATCATCCAATCATTTTCCAAGAAAAAAAAGGCATAATCTTCGTATACAAACAGCTCACCAATTCTCAGATTATTCAAACCAACTCCATCGATCCAACAGGAGATTCGAGCTGACCACCAACTCTAGTGGTTTATTCTACTCCCTCTATAATCTTTTGCGTGCAGCATTTACAATTATCTGATCTATGTTAACAAAGATTATATTAGTTGCATATCAAGTATGACCTCCAACAAAATGATCCGAACTTCTAATGGTTATTCAAGACTTCAATCGGAAGGTAATAATATATCAAAACTAATTGCATGGATTAATTAAATATATACTAGAATTCAAATTTAAGAAAATATTTTTTTAAATGATGATTTCATAGTTTATGGAGATTTGAATTATTTACGTAAATTTGTACGATGCGAGGTGATGATAGATTTACATGTGTAATAATGAATAACTAGCATAATAAGGCCTATAATTTGTTATTTGGGTTCACTTGATGCCGCTTCTCTTGATTGATTTTAATGTCCTCATCCCATTTGATGGGAAAGATCCTTTTTATGACAAAAAGGTAAAAAGTTTGTCCAACGGCTACATTCAAACATAAAGCGTATCGTGCAATGTCCAAATTGATGTTGGTCAGAAAATTATTAACAAAGGTGAACTCCACAAATTGAATGAATTCTCCCAACCATATCCTAATTCAGAAACCTAAGCTCTTGATAAATTCTACAAAGTTTGAAATGTACTTGGTTAAGCCAAACAATTTGAGGGTGAAATGCTCCACTAAAATCTAGTCTTATGCCCATTGCCTCCTCTCTCCATATACAACCTTTATGCATTTAAATAATGTTCCTTGCTAACATGTCTACTAAATCTACCAAATAGGTAAAAATAAGTTATTTTTTAGTCTATTTACTTCCACCCACAAAGTAATATGCCACACCTGGATCCTAATAGACCAACTACAAAATTCATAACAGCCTCCTCCCACTTCCATTGCAAAATTAGATTTTGATGTTTAGCAATAACTATTTTATAGATAAATCATTTAGCAAGTTGACAAATAAAACTTTTAGCAATATCCACTCCAAGCTGATCGTAAAATCAATTTACAAGCTCAAAACCTCAATGCACTTGCAAAATCAATCAAAAACTCAAGCTTCATTAAATTATAAACTTGGTAAGTTGTTTCACTTCAAAGTATTCTACGTGAGCTATAGGATCCAATCTGAAATCATGGTTGAATTATCATCGGAGTTAAAATGGAATTATCTCTTGGTGGCATAATCTTGTGCTGTGATTTTTGTTCTTGATTAATAATCCGAGGTAACCAAAATGGGGAATTCATGTTCAAAGCATTTGCAAAAAAAAAAATCTTGCTCGACTGATAGTATATTTGTAAATTGTAGCCCATTCATTCAAGGTGTAGTAATTTGCCCATGGCTTTTTGCAGTGTAGGTAGGGGATGAAACTTCCTGGTCCCTTTCCTCCAGGCAAATGATAGTAAAAGTTTGTCCATAATAGTCAACTATTACTTCAAATGAATATATGCGAAACAATTAGCTAGAATCACAGTTAAGGTGGCTCGAAACTTGATCACCAACATCATATGCTTATACAACCTAACCGTCATGATCATCACCAACAATGTGACTCAATTCATCGACAAAAAAAAATTTAAGAACTTTGCAGTAGTTGGGAAATACAGCTTAAATCACCGCAGGATACCTCAAATAACACCGTAATAACAACTCAAATAAAATGCGTATAATACTGTCGCCAAAGAGGCGCGAATAACACCGCAAAACCACATGAATAACACTGTTGCCAAAGAGACGCGCGAATAACACCGAATAACTAGAAGAATAACACCGCCGCCAAAAACACGCAAATAAAAAAACGGGTTACATCAAATAAAACTGCTGAAAATACGCGAATAACACGAAATAACACCTGAATAACACTGCAATAACACTCAAATCCACGCAAATAACACTGCTGACGAAAAAACACGTGGCATGTTTTTTGAACCAACAAGATGATTCGGGACGCATCAGGCAAAAAAAAGCACTTATCCCATATTATTTTAGGTGGGTCCAGCCAAAACACGTGGCACGATTTTATTAGAGTTCNATACATGGCCATATTAAACGTGAAAATTCACATTAAATTATTGCTAACACTAACTTATTTGCTAATTCTCAAAGCTACCGCATTATAAATACGCCAATAGCATCCTCCTCCGGGCTTTTGTGGCCATTTTAGTTCATGTGTTAGTGATCTGAATACAAAATATTTAAATTTATAATTTTATATTAAATCATATTCCGATTACTTTAAATATTCAAATATTCTACCTCGAAACATTTCAAAAACACAATGTGTTTGAATGTGTAGCAAATTAATTTAAAAAAAAAAAAACAAATTCTAACGTGTCAATTGCAAAAGCAAAAAAATAAAAGAAAGACTTTCCAATGAATAAAAAAACCCCTATTTTTGATAAAACTAGTCAATTGCCCTACCTTGTGAGGGAGAACAATTCATTGTAAATTTATTTAAGATAAAAGAAAAAGTATTATCCACAATTCATTGTAAATTTAAACTATCAAAGAAAGGAAAAAAATATTGCATCAAGAGTCCTAATACAATATTACATCAGGACTCTAATCAAGGTCTGCCACGGGTACAAACAGACCCACCTAAGTCAAAAAAAAAAAAAATCAAGAAATTTGATACATGGATGGGTCTATTTGTACACGTGGCAGTCCCTGCTTGGAATTCTGATGCAAAACTACATCAGTACTAATGCAATATTTTTTCCCCACGAAAACCCTCTAACTGAATATAAAAGGAAACTAAGGGGCTTACANGAAACTTGATCACCAACATCATATGCTTATACAACCTAACCGTCATGATCATCACCAACAATGTGACTCAATGCATCGACAAAAAAAAATTTAAGAACTTTGCAGTAGTTGGGAAATACAGCTTAAATCAACCGCAGGATACCTCAAATAACACCGCAATAACAACTCAAATAATATGCGTATAACACTGCCGCCAAAGAGGCGTGAATAACACCGCAAAACCACATGAATAACATTGTTGCCAAAGAGACGCGTGAATAACACCGAATAACTAGAAGAATAACACCGCCGCCAAAAACACGCAACACAACGGGTTACATCAAATAAAACCGCTGAAAATACATGAATAACACGAAATAACGCCTGAATAACACTGCAATAACACTCAAATCCACGCAAATAACACTGTTGACGAAAAAACATGTGGCATGTTTTTTGAACCAACAAGATGATTCGGGACGGATCAGGCAAAAAAAAAGCACTTCTCCCATATTATTTTAAGTGGGTCCAGCCAAAACACGTGGCAAGATTTTATTAGAGTCCGGATGCAGAGGTGCATCTGGGCTCCGTGTGGAATTTTTTTTTCCACGAAGACACTCTAACTAGATATAAAAGAAAACTAAGGTGGCTACAATTTTGTTTTGTGCATCTAACACCACTGCTCATTTTGAGTGAATATAACACAACTCATTTTGAAATTCTACCCAACAAAATAAAGTGAGTAATAAAGTCAATTTCAATTCACATAGATCCAAAAAATTAACCATATTCAATTGCATGAAAGTATCTCAAAATATTTCTTTCATTCGGCAACAGAACTTATAAATATCAGAGTTTACATTCATAAAAAGAAATTTTTATAAAAAAATATTACCTGAGCAAGCTTCATATCTTAATCAAAATTAAGCATCAATACATAGGCTAGTATATTTAAACCATTATTCTCATTTGGTCTCAATCTTATCTTACCCTCTAAATTAATTTTAAGTGAGCTATAAAGCACAGCAAGATGAAAAATTTTAACATATAATTTAAATACTCGAGGAAATAAAATAATATAATATGCTAACCATGAATTAAACGTAAATATTGAAATATAATCATAGTTTAGACTAATATATTACTTGCAGTCGATATCAATTAAAATAACTTAAATAATAATAAAGAATAACAACAATAATAATAATAATAAATAGTCATTTTACCAAAGGAATCTTTAAAAGACGTTAAATAATCAAAATCATATACGCACCTTACAAGTCGTGTACACACAACAACATAATATTCATTTGGTTATTTATAAGTAACATATATATACTTCTGCTTTAACATCTCCATCAGATCAACATATGGGATGGATGCACAAAAATGCCCTAACCTAACTATGTCAAAGAGGCCATCCTAGTGGGAAAATCATCCAACCATTTTCTAAGCCAAAAAAAATCTTTAACTTTGTGTACGTTATTAATTAAAATACCAAATATTTTGATATTAGAATACCCTCTTCAATATTCATAAACAAATCCAAGCCTCGTTTTTATTTTTTTGAAATTAAAAAAAATTTGAAAATTCTAGAGTTCTGACCTCATGCTTTCAATTAATTATCAACATGCTCCTAAATACAAACAGCTCACCAACTCTCAGATCATTCAAACCTCGATCCAAGAGGAGGTTCGATCTAACCACCAACTCTACTGGTCTATTCTATCAAGAAGAGGGTTGACTTGACCTCCTTTCTTATAATTACATAAATGATAAATATGTCCAGATTGTCATTTCAAATTGTCTCTAAATCATTCCTCCAAGTTTACATAATCTTTAAGATTTATTTAGTTGCATATCAAGTACGACCTCCAACAGTATGATCTGAACCTCCAATGGTTAGAGTTCATAAAACTTCAATCTAAAGGTAATAGTATATCATAAGTAATTAGCCATAAATTAAAATAATTGCATTGATTAATTAAATATAAACTAGAATTGAAATTTAAAGATTATTTTTTTTAAATGATGATGACATAGTTTATGGAGATTTGAAATATGTACATAAATGTGATGTGAGGTGATGATAAACTTACATTATGCGTAATAATGATTAACTTAAGCATAATATTGCATGCTGCTTCTCCAGATTAATTTTAATGTTCTCATCTCATTTGATGGGAAAGGCCCTTTCTATGACAAAAAAGTAAAAATTGTCTGACGGCTCACATTCATTTGGTACCATTCAAGGTGCCCACCCGTACCAAATCCACCACAACAATTTTTTTTTTTCTTTTGTTTATTTTTCTCTACTTTATTTATTACTTCTTTTCTTCTCTTTCACATATTCCAAACCGTCAACCATGCCGCCAAGGAGATCTATGCCCGAGCTTACTCGGGACGAGATGCGACGAGAGCTTCGCCTTCTTCAGTGGAGGCATATGGATATTGAATACGAAATCCAGTGAGAGGTTACCCTTAACCGTAATATGAAAAGTCGAAGGAATGAACGAGAAAGTAAGAAGATGAAGCGGGAAACACGGCCCTAGTTCCTACTAACTTACTACAGTCAAAAGTTGCAGATTCTAGCTTCCTTAATGGAGAGACCGCATCACCAAAAGTTGTCCAAGGGCTCGCACTCATTTGATACCATTCAAAGTGCTCGTATTTACAAGACATGCCTTTTTAAGCACTTTTTTNGTAAGAAGATGAAGCGGGAAACACGGCCCTAGTTCCTACTAACTTACTACAGTCAAAAGTTGCAGATTCTAGGTTCCTTAGTGGAGAGACCGCATCACCAAGCGACCCCTTTTGTCCAAGGGCTCGCACTCATTTGATACCATTCAAAGTGCTAGTATTTACAAGACATGCCTTTTTAAGCACTTTTTATGGGAGGAAATGTTAAATGATATGAAACTTTGTGCACTCCCTCAAACCACACACAAAAAAAGGCAAATGAAACTAGATGCATTCAACTCTTTATAAGTCTTATAACTCTATACAAGAAAGAAACTCAGAAAAATGTGATCTCTTTGAACACAAATCAAAGTATCACTTCTAAGATTCTTAAGCTTGAATGAAATCATTCTCTAATTAAGCGTAACTTATCAATTACCTCATTCATCAATTAAATTCCAAAGTCTAATCTTACAAAACTTAAACGAGCATAAGGCGTATCTACATTCAAACCTAAAGAGTATCATACAATGTCCAAATTGAAGTTGGTCTGAAAATCATTAACAAAGGTGAGCTCCATAAATTGAATGAATTCTCCCAACTATATCCTAATTTAGAAACCTAAGCCCTTGATAAATTCTACGAAGTTTGAAATGAACTTATAGTTAAGCCAACAATTTGAGCGTGAAATGCTCCATTAAAATCTAGTCTTATTCCCACNGTTTAGACTAATATATTACTTGCAGTCGATATCAATTAAAATAACTTAAATAATAATAAAGAATAACAACAACAATAATAATAATAAATAGTCATTTTACCAAAGGAATCTTTAAAAGACATTAAACAATCAAAATCATATATGCACCTTACAAGTCGTGTACACACAACAACATAATATTCATTTGGTTAATTATAAGTAACATATATATACTTCTGCTTTAACATCCTCCATCAGATCACCATATGGGATGGATGCACAAAAATGCCCTAACCTAACTATGTCAAAGAGGCCATCCTAGTGGGAAAATCATCCAACCATTTTCTAAGCCAAAAAAAATCTTTAACTTTGTGTACGTTATTAATTAAAATACCAAATATTTTGATATTAGAATACCCTCTTCAATATTCATAAATAAATCACAAGCCTCGTTTTTCTTTTTTTGAAATTAAAAAAAATTTGAAAATTCTAGAGTTCTGACCTCATGCTTTCAATGAATTATCAACATGCTCCTAAATACAAACAGCTCACCAACTCTCAGATCATTCAAACCTCGATCCAAGAGGAGGTTCGATCTAACCACCAACTCTACTGGTCTATTCTATCAAGAAGAGGGTTGACTTGACCTCCTTTCTTATAATTACATAAATGATAAATATGTCCAGATTGTCATTTCAAATTGTCTCTGAATCATTCCTCTAAGTTTACATAATCTTTCGTGTACAACATTTACAATTATTTGATCTATTTTAACGAAGATTTATTTAGTTGCATATCAAGTACGACCTCCAACAGTATGATATGAACCTCCAATGGTTAGAGTTCATAAAACTTCAATCTAAAGGTAATAATATATTATAAGTAATTAGCCATAAATTAAAATAATTGCATTGATTAATTAAATATAAACTAGAATTGAAATTTAAAGATTATTTTTAAAAAATGATGATGTCATAGTTTATGGAGATTTGAATTATGTACATAAATGTGATGTGAGGTGATGATAGACTTACATTATGCGTAATAATGATTAACTTAAGCATAATATTGCATGCTGCTTCTCTAGATTGATTTTAATGTTCTCATCTCATTTGTGGGAAAGACCCTTTCTATGACAAAAAGGTCAAAATTTTGTCTGACAGCTCACATTCATTTGGTACCATTCAAGGTGCCCACCCGTACCAAATCCACCACAATAATTTTTTTTTTCTTTTGTTTATTTTTCTCTATTTTATTTATTCCTTCTTTTCTTCTCTTTCACATATTCCAAACCGTCAACCATGCCGCCAAGGAGATCTATGCCCGAGCTTACTCAGGACGAGATATGACGAGAGCTTCGCCTTCTTCAGTGGAGGCATATGGATATTGAATACGAAATCCAGTGAGAGGTTACCCTTAACCGTAATATGAAAAGTCGAAGGAATGAACGAGAAAGTAAGAAGATGAAGCGGGAAACACGGCCCTAGTTCCTACTAACTTACTACAGTCAAAAGTTGCAGATTCTAGCTTCCTTAATGGAGAGACCGCATCACCAAAAGTTGTCCAAGGGCTCGCACTCATTTGATACCATTCAAAGTGCTCGTATTTACAAGACATGCCTTTTTAAGCACTTTTTTATGGGAGGAAATGTTAAATGATATGAAACTTTGTGCACTACCTCAAACCACACAAAAAAAAGACCAAAAGTTGTCCAAGGGCTCGCACTCATTTGATACCATTCAAAGTGCTCGTATTTACAAGACATGCCTTTTTAAGCACTTTTTTATGGGAGGAAATGTTAAATGATATGAAACTTTGTGCACTACCTCAAACCACACAAAAAAAAGACCAAAAGTTGTCCAAGGGCTCGCACTCATTTGATACCATTCAAAGTGCTCGTATTTACAAGACATGCCTTTTTAAGCACTTTTTTATGGGAGGAAATGTTAAATGATATGAAACTTTGTGCACTACCTCAAACCACACAAAAAAAAGACCAAAAGTTGTCCAAGGGCTCGCACTCATTTGATACCATTCAAAGTGCTCGTATTTACAAGACATGCCTTTTTAAGCACTTTTTTATGGGAGGAAATGTTAAATGATATGAAACTTTGTGCACTACCTCAAACCACACAAAAAAAAGACCAAAAGTTGTCCAAGGGCTCGCACTCATTTGATACCATTCAAAGTGCTCGTATTTACAAGACATGCCTTTTTAAGCACTTTTTTATGGGAGGAAATGTTAAATGATATGAAACTTTGTGCACTACCTCAAACCACACAAAAAAAAGGCAAATGAAACTAGATGCATTCAACTCTTTGTAAGTCTTATAACTCTATACAAGAAAGAAACTCAGAAAAATGTGATCTCTTTGAACACAAATCAAAGTATCACTTCTAAGATTCTTAAGCTTGAATGAAATCATTCTCTAATTAAGCGTAACTTATCAATTACCTCATTCATCAATTAAATTCCAAAGTCTAATTTTACAAAACTTAAACGAGCATGGCGTATCTACATTCAAACCTAAAGAGTATCATACAATGTTCAAATTGAAGTTGGTCTGAAAATCATTAACAAAGGTGAGCTCCATAAATTGAATGAATTCTCCCAACTATATCCTAATTTAGAAACCTAAGCCCTTGATAAATTCTACAAAGTTTGAAATGAACTTATAGTTAAGCCACAATTTGAGCGTGAAATGCTCCATTAAAATCTAGTCTTATTCCCAGTGCCTCATCTCTCCGTATCAACCTTTATGCATTTAAATAATTTTCCTTGCTAACATGTCTACTAAATCTACCTAATAGGTAAAAAATAAGTTATTTTTTAGTCTATTTACTTCCACCCACAAAGTAATATGCCACATCTGGATCCTAATAGACAAACTACAAAATCCATAACAGCCTCCTCCCACTTCCATTGCAAAATTAGAGAAGGTTATTCCACAAAAATTTTGATGTTTAGCAATAACTATTTTACAGATAAAACATTTAGCAAGTTGACAAATAAAACTTCTAGCAATATCCACTTCAAGCTGCTCGTAAAATCAATTACCAAGCTCCAAACCTCAATGCACTTGTGAAATAAATTAAAAACTCATGCTTTATTAAAATATAAACTTGGTCAAAAAGTTGTATCAATTCAAAGTCTTCTACGTGAGCTATATGGATCCAATCTGAAATCATGGTTGAATTATCATCGGAGTCAAAATTGAATTATCTCTTGGTGGCATAATCTTGTGCTGAAGCAGTTCCAATACAATAACAATCATGCAAAAAGAGAGCACTCAAAGAACTTAGAGATCAACAAAAATATGCGGAGCAAGTTTTATGTTGATAACTTATCACCAACATTGGCTGATCTGAAAGTCAAATTTTACTTGGAAGTTCTATTTGTGAAGGATGCTGAAGCAGTCCCAATACAATAACAATCATGCAAAAAGAGAGCACTCAAAGAACTTAGAGATCAACAAAAATATGCGGAGCAAGTTTTATGTTGATAACTTATCACCAACATTGGCTGATCTGAAAGTCAAATTTTACTTGGAAGTTCTATTTGTGAAGGATCTTTTCCACTTGCAAAAAACAATCTTGTCACATGTTATTTGTGATGTAAACACAAAAAAATCTTCATTTATATTTTTGCGTTTTTGCTTTTGGTTCACTAGTGTGTACCATAAATGTTTATCTAGGCATGTTGAAATAGTTTATTACAAATTTTCACGTTTTGAATCATATTATTACAAAAACCATATTTTAAACAATTCCGCATCATTTTTTGTGCCTCGAGTCGTACCTCCAAAAACCAGCCNTACCATAAATGTTTATCTAGGCATGTTGAAATAGTTTATTACAAATTTTCACGTTTTGAATCATATTATTACCAAAACCATATTTTAAACAATTCCGCATCATTTTCTGTGCCTCGAGTCGCACCTCCAAAAACCAGCTCTAGAAGATCAATATGGCTTACATCAAACTATTGCAAACATACAGACAAGAATTCATGACAATTAAAAGTTTGAAAAATATCATGGGGCACAAGAAAAACTATGGTTTTTGTATTAAGGAGCATACTTTAGAATTCAAATTTTGCCCCTCAATGATATCCTCCGAATATGCATTTCCAATGAAAAAATTTAAACTAAATATTTTTTTGCCCCTAGCAAGAAACAGAACACTTTTTCCCTTTCAAGATAATCCTCCCAAAACAATTCACTTTGCGCCAGCATTCAAGCATCTATCAACCAAAAAGGATTTCTCCGATGGCTCGGCATACTAATTGAAAGTCGGTGTGCAAAAATAACCCTAAAACATTAATCGTCTCTAGGGCACAAACCAAGAATTTTACGGCTAAATATAATTTAAAAAACCTCGTCATAAACTGAGGTAAATTTCACATGAAGATGGACAAAAATATGATTTTATTGATCAAATAAAATTGCACATGAGCAAGGAGCATTAAAAATATGCTTCTACAAGAAAAAAAAAACTGCGCCTTTTCAAGGATTGGCCATTACAAAAAATCATTTTGTCGCCAAAAGATTTATCCTCCGGTTAACATTCATAATTTTCACTGACAACTATGCAGTGCTGGAATTCCTAAACAAATAGCAATTGTAGGGTTTGGTTTTTCTTAAAAAAAAAACAACAACTTAATACCTGTTTCATAAACCTTCTGCAAAGTATCAACACAAATAAGCAAGCATTCATAATTTGTTATGATTAGGGAAGTTGTAGAATTCATGAGAAGTTAGAAGCAAAAATAAATGCATGTTGAAAGTCTGATTACAACGATAAATTCACCAATCAAACAACATTTTGAAGTGCAAAAATACATGAAAGAAGTCTCCAAT